>VDFB02159226.1:49490-82030 GCA_007258455.2 Sequoia sempervirens | reverse complement strand
AATTTTTTAATGACAGTTATCTATTCAAGGGTTCCCTTAAAACATTATGATATACCTTAGTGTATGTAAAATTATATATAAATCAAACATATATATCATTATAATTCTATATAAATTTTGAAAGTCTATCCAAAATATCTCCTTTTATCTAATACAATCTTCTTAAAATTTTGATTGTATTATATGGAAAAAATCTCTAAATATGGTCATACGGCCATCAAATTTAAGCCCTACCTCCTACCCCCACTCTCCCTTTCTCTCCCACTCCCCCCATATCTCTCTCTCAAGTGATAATTTAAAAAGAATATAATTTATATTTGTATTAATATGAAAAATTAATTTTTAATAGAGGGGGTTCGACCGAACCCATTTTAAATCTATTTTTTTATTATATGTTGAATGGGTTCAGTCGAACCCCTATTCGACTAAACTTTTTTTTTTGTTCGACCGAACCCACTTATTTTCACCCTCATCCCCTGAGGCACCAAAATTGCTAAGAATTTTGCACTTCGAAGCTCGATTTGAGAATGAAAATGGAGGAGCTCTCAGAAACCCAACTAGTATCAGGTTCCCCTCAAAATGTGCTATCCAATGAATATAATTTTAATATGTTTTGATTATATTATCTATTTGTTTTTTAAGTTTTATTAAATATGGGTTTTTCATCGAAAACAAAACTCTTTGTTCTGCACATGTGGAAAAATAGAAGATTATTAAAAAAAAAAATTAAAAATATGAGTGCACCAAATATTGGAATCCTTGATCCAACAAAAAAAAAAAAATCGATACATAAAGTAAAAGTTATGCATTTATCGGTCGTGTTATGTCTAAATTGTAATTCATTTGACTTTGGGAAACTTGATTAAAGAAAAAATATTCAATAAAATTATCTAACCAAATTGGAAGCACTGAATGTATCAGGATTTAAATCTAAAATTTGAAAGAATTGGAATTTTATCTTTCAGAAAGAAAGTTATGCGTTATACGGTGTGCGCCACATTTTTAAAATGTTGTTTTTTGGAAAAAACCAATTTTCATGGGAGATGGAAAAATAAGTGCAATCTTATTCCAAAAATATTGAAAAAAATATTTTTAGAATCTACAGAGAAAATGTGACAAGATTCTAGTTTTGATCACCTTCAAATTCCTCACGGTTTAACCACTCTAGGTGCCCGAATGTGAATATTTAGCTAAAAAAAAAAAAAAAGTCAGTGTCCAGTTTGGCCAAAAATTGTAAACCACTATTGTGGGATCATCCTAAAACCAAAGCATATTGAAATTATATTCATTGGGTAGCTCATTATGAGGACTACTTGATTCCAGTTGGGTTTGTGAAGAATCCTCCATTTTCATCCTCAACCAAAGCTTTGAAGTGTAGAAATTTAGGTTTTCAAAGTGCCTAAGGGGGAGAATGAGGGAAAAGGGGGGTTCAGTCAAACCCAAGTTCGGCTAAACCCCCTTCCCAAAAGGGTCTTTTCAATTTTTTTTGTCCGTGCATGCGTTAATTTTGTTTGGTCAAACCCTGGTTTGACCGAATTTTTTTTTCGTTCATTCAAACCTACAAGTTCGCTCGAACCCCCAAAATATTTTTCTTTGCCATGGGCTCATTTTTTGAGAGTTTTCCTTCCTCCATCAAATTGTAAACCACTATTGTGGCTTCACCCCCTTCATAATACGAACCACCTACTCTAAGGAATTTAAAACATGTCTTGCAACTTTTGATGTGGCCTTGTTGGAACTCAATAACTCATTAACCTTCACCATTGCTTGTCTCCTGTTAGTAACCCCTATTGCTTGAAATGTCTCATCGAACATGTTATACAACTTTTTCACTAGTAGCTACAACAAATCTTAGACCTTGGGGGAGATGAAGGCAAGGAACTACTCCACAAATGTGCTCACTTGTGTGTTCAATTGTGAGTCTATGATGAACCTAAGCGTAGGCTTCAAGTGTGAGACAACATTCTTAATCCTTTCCTAGTAGGAGGCCTATAGTTTTTGGACCATTGGGAGGATATTTGTGGTCTAGGAGTAGGTAGCAAGGTCATCCTTGAGCTGCTATATTTCTTGGTCCCTAGCTTGGGACTATTGTTGCATTTTTTATTGCAATCTCATAGAGTTTGAAAGACACTTTTTAGCCTATGCTAGCTCAATCTCTTTCTGTTGCAGCTTATTTTGTGCAGCCTCTTTTTTCTTTTTAAAGTTCTCCACTTGAGCCTTTAGCTTTTCCACTTGTACCTACATATGTTCCCTCTAGCTTGCTTCTAATTTGAAGCTCTCAGTAGTGACGTGACTTTGCAAATCGGATCTCATTTTAGTGAGTTCTACATCCTTGGCTTTGGCTTCTACATTTAAGTGATCAATAGTGACCTTGACTCTTATGAGTTCTTGTTCTTTCTTTTCTAGATGTCAATTGACCTTCAAGTAGTTTATAGTGATAGACTTTTGAGTCTCTTCCATGAGCTCAACCCTATCATGTGAATTCACCTAGTTGAGATTTAGGCCAACGGCGTGAATTGAGTAATCCTTGGATACATCTACTCTTGGGGATTGATTATTATGGGTGCCATGTAGTCAATCATCAGAGATTGTTGAGTGGGGTTGAAAAAGGACCTGATGTGTAGCACTGCCATGGCCTTCACCACTTTTCCTCTTCTTTTATCTACCCATGCTTCTTGGGCCTTTTTCCATAATCTCCAACTACTAGTGAAATTGATCTTGTGATTGAATAATTTCCCTCACAAAGGGGGATCTTGTGGAAATATGAAGGGAATGGCAACTTGTTGTGAGGTAGCAAATTTTGTTCCCTCAGGGATGAGTGGGTGAATGAACAACGTGGAAGGTGAAAGGGGTGGTAAGCTATGAAATGGGATGTCAAACGATTGTGCTACAATGGATGTATTTGAAGTTGATGAAGGTGGAGGAGTGGAAAGTAGTGCAAGCATGGTGGATGGTTGAGTGATAACCAAGGAAAAAGTAGGTGAAGACATAAATGAAGTAAATAATGAAGAATCAAGAGAAAGGAGAGGGGAAGTAAAACTTACATGTTGTGTCAAAATCGGGGGCAGCTAAGTGGTGCCCACACCTGATTCCTCTACCTCTTCTTCTTCTTCATCTCCCCCTCCCTTTTTCAACACTCTCCTCTTTTTATTTTTGGGCTTGGAGGGAGATCTAGATGGTTGTACCTCAACGGTGGGTTGAGTTCCCACTACTTCTTGTTGCCCTCAATTTGTCTACTCCTACTACTAGGTTGTTGCATAGAGAGGAGGAGGCCAGGTTGCAGGCCTTTGAATTTTTCAAATTCCCTCCTCTTTTCCTAAAGGGGTGTCCTCTTCTTCTTTAACCAAAACTTCCTCTTCCACTCGAGCTCATCGTGGATCCTTTCAAATTGCTCATCAGTTTTGACATCCTCAAAATTTAGCTCCATATTGTGGATCTCCTACCTATACTTCCAATAGGCTTCCATTTTTTCCTTGCTCTAGCCCCTTTGGATGAGCTATACTTTTAGACCTTTCGTTATGATCTTTGAGCGATCAAAATCCCTAACTAGTTTGTAAAAAGACTCCCATGGTTGGCAGGTGTCTAAGGGGCTCTTAGATAAATCAATGTAATATTTGATATCATCCTTCATTGGTGGCTTTCACTCTTTGAAGTGTGGTTTGCGTTCATGGATGAAAGGGGAGGCTTTCCTAAGAGTGGAAAAATGGTCTTTTGGATAATTGTGACATTGATCGTTGATTTGGTCCAACCTAAGCTCTGTCAGCTTAAGCGCAAGCAAATGCTATTGAGATCTCTTCATCATTTTAATACTCTCCCTTGAAAAGGGCATGCATATCATAAAGGTACTTATTCTTTCACCCTAAGCCAAAAATGGAGTCCACCAAATCAAGTTGGTAGGCCAACTCTAGGGCCAAGTTTTTGTTTGTAAGTATCCACAAAAGCTAGAATGGCTCCTCCTTAAACCCATAGACTCAAATGAATCTAAAGTGGGCTCTAAAGAACCATTCATATGGACCATTCTCTTTGACTATATATTATTTAGATGATGATTGCTTCCTGACTAAGGTCAATCAAGACAAAATATAGGAAGTGATCTATGAACTCATGGTAGTCTTGAGTGACCAACAAGATGTGGGTCCAGACAAAGATGAGGATCACTATATGTGGGTATGATCTTGTTTTTGTCACATTGATGGTGAAGCATGGGGTAGTGCGTTGGAAGAGGATCATGTGTATAAGAAAATAATAATACATGAAAGTGTTCTCTGCTAAAAAATTTACCATCTGAGCATGGAGTCCAACAATGGTTTTTGCAATGTCCATTTTGTATGCCTTCTCCCTACTCACTATCTTCAAGTGGAAGGTTGCACCCAAATGAAAATAATGGACATTGGCGTCTAAATCTAGCCCAAAAATGAATGCTAGCATAGATAGGGTATCTTTCATGTCCTATGCAACAAAGCTCACGAGAGTGATGCGCAAAGGTGGCAACTTGGTGTAGCTTCAATGGAGCACTAAATTGAGGAACCTCAATTTTTAGACATGGGTGTCCCACATAGTCTGCAAGCTCTCAATATTGTAGACATCTACATTGGGGTAATTGGGGAGTCGAAGCATCTCCTACACTACTTCTGCATTGATATCCACATTCAAGTGGAAACCCTAAATGACACCTTTATTAGTGTTGTACACTTCCATGTGTTGTGTCAGGGTAGAGCTCCACAATCTAAAGCCGAAAGACTCATAGTTGTTGTTTCAAACCTTTGTAAGCATGTAGGCATGAGCCCCCTCCATCGGGTTCTTTAGGTTCTTGGCTAATTTTTGATCAAAGATTCCATATGCACAAAGTCTAAGACTAGAGAAGGGTCCTTGCAGCATCCCTTTGAAACACTTGTTACATTAGGGATTATGGGATTAGGTTGCATAGGGATCAAAGCATATGATTTGTACCCTTGGAACTGAGGAGGAAGCTATCCACAGCTACCTAATCCTTGAGATCTTTGCCTTCTAGGATGTCCCCCAAGAGATGAGGACTTAGAAGGCTCCATCTAAAAACTCTTCTCAAATTAACCTTTTATTGCTCTTGGAAAACACTGATCACTGAATTTTTGCTCATAATTCTACACATAATTATTCGTCGAAGGCTCTCTCCTTAGCTTAATGCTCTAACAAACTCTAGAGTTTTTAAATGTTTTGTTTAATCCGAAAATGGGTGTTTATTAATTAGTGCTCCTAATGTAATCATGTAGCTTTTTGAGTTTGGTGCCCATAACTGGATTCATCAAAGGAAGATACATTTTGAAAAATCTCATAACCAGCTGGGAAGCGATGGAATGGGCTAGGAACTCTAGCCAAAACTTTGGTATGTTCCTATTACATTTTGAAAAAGTGTATGATTAGGTTGAATATACTTTTCTAATGATGACATTAGAATCCTTTAGCTTCTCAAGTGGATTTTTCCAAATGGTGAGAACACTATTGAATGATGTAGTGGCCTAAATTGACATCAATGGCTTGCTATCAGAACACTTCCCTCTATAAAGGCCAATTATAAAATTTTGTCCTCTTGTGCCTACTTTATTTGTAATAGCATCAGATGCTATCTTTTACATACTAAGAGATGTTATTGTGTCACCTAAGGAAAAAGGTCTAGATCTCCCTAATGGAGATGAACTTTTAAATATAAAATTTGGAGATCATACTATAATATTTGTTAACTTGGTTGAAAGGAACATAGAAAATATTATGCACAAGCTTAATCTATTTTATGAAGCCTTAGGAGCTAGAATTTCTATGACAAAATATATAATGCTCAATTGGAATAAGAGCCCCCCAAATTGGTTCAGTAAATTTCGATACAAATGGGGTGGGCAAATAAGAAAATTAGATACCTTTGCATTTCATTTACAATTAAGCCTTGCCTAAAATATATGTGGGACTAGGTTAAGTAAAATATTGACAATAAACTAAGCCAATGGAACAAACAATATCTCTCACTAGAGAGTAGATTTCAAGTGTGTCAAAAGATTTTATCTAGTATTCTTTAGTATGGCTATTTAATAGCTACCAATTAAATGACCAAAAAAATATTAGGAAATTTCTTTGGTTATATGGGGAAAGCAATAAGAAAAAGAATGTTTTGAAATGGGAATGGTGTTGCATAGACAAGATGGAAGGGGAACTAGGACTGAAATATTTAAAGAAGCATGGCATAGCCTTGGCTGGTAAATGGATCTTGAACATGCCTCAAATGGAAAGTAACCATGGAAGGTCCTAATTTTCAATAACATTCAATCAGTCTTACACCAAAGAAAGAAAAAAGGTTGGAAACAACTACCCTGAAATGGCATCTTATTTGGGAGCTTTCTAGTATTTCCTATTAGATATAACATTTTCAAGAGTTTATGGAAAACTTGGGAAATCATTAGAACACATTTTAAAAATAGTGAATTTGTGTATCTAAGAAAAGGTACTATATGTTAGGATAGGTCTATTTGGTGGAACCTCTCAAAAAAAGGAAAACTGTTTGCTTTATTGCAAGGTTGTTCAACTAAAACATGGCACTTAAATGACATTAAATTCTTTAAGGACATAATTTGTAACACATCCACATTAGGTCTTGGTCCCTTTTAAAGCTAAATAAGCATAACACTGTCCTGATTTAATATTGTAAAGTGTATTTATTCACACTTTCACATTAAATTCAAGAGGCTTGTAAATCAAGTGGACCTAATCTAGTGTTGTAATATGTTTTACACATTCACATGGAATTCAGGACCCTTCTAAGATAAATAGACTCAATTTTTCCTTAATTTAGTGTTGTAAATTATATTTATTCACGCTTTCACACTAGATTTTGGGCCTCCTTGAATTTATGACCTTTATATCATCATTAATAGGCCCCTATGACCGCATATTGTGCATCATGAGGCATATTTTGATCCAAAACCCCACTAGATCAACATAAGAACTTAAATTTTCCATTCCTCTACATTCTGGCAAGCAAAATAGCCCCTATGGGAACCATTCACCACTTTGGGAGAATGAGACCCATCCAAGTGGGACTCATTCACCCAATATGGTGAATGACTCCCATTTGAGCTATTTTTGAGGTTTGAGGAGGAAAAAGTGGGTTTTTAATTCAAATTTCTTCAATGTCGGCCTTGGGGATCAAAATAACAACCATTTGAGTGCCTTGTATATATAAAAAATATTTCAAAACCTCATTTCATATAAGTAACATAAGGGTAAATTCAATTTTTCAAGTCAAGCAAGAAATAGTTAGGCATTTTAAGTCTTCACAATGTCATCAAGATCGCATTCAAGATCAATTCTAAGGCATTCAAGGCAAAATTCTTCATCCATTGTTGTAGCAATTCAAGATCCATCATCATGGAAAGGTTCTAATTTCATTACTTCATGTTCATGATTCATTATTTTATTTAATAATTTTGGTTTAATTACTTAAAAGGGGTTTGACCAAGGCAAACCCCTATTCCCTAACAATCAACATGTTCTCTCTTTCTTTGTGTGATTGCAAATCTAGGTGCTTTAAAAGGCATGGAGATCATTGAATTTTAGCTTTGAAACTTTTTGGAGTCATATCCCTAGTGGTAAGCTCAAAATATTCACAAAAAGTCACTTATAGCCTCAAAAATCAAGGTTTCAGATCCAGACTCTTAGAGGTACAAATTGAGCAGACTGAGAGCTACATATTCCATTTTCGAGTTTCCAGAAAAGTTAAAGTGGAATCATTTTCCAAGAGTGGAAAGTGAGTCCCTCTATACCTATTTTTCAAAAAAAATTATGGATTTGGATACCCATTTGGCTAAAATAGGCTACAGTGCAGTTTTCCAGAATCAGGAGTGATTCACCCAGAAAGGCAAATGAGTCCCACCAAGCTTAAAAATCAATATTTTTAGATGCTCAGAGCTATTTCCAGTCTCTTCAAGGTTTCCAAGTGCACATCATTCACATTTTTTTTCTACTTTTTTTACATTTCTAGGGATTTTCTTAGGTCATTTAGCATTTGTTTGCATATCACATTGTGTTTTCAAACACTTTATGTTTTCCAAGTTTACACTTGGTGGTCAACCCATTTCTTGTCTCAATCATCTCCAAGGACACCTTATAGTAATATCTCTCACATCCTTCAATGGGTTGAGATCTCTAAGGTGTCCTTGAATGTGAATATTGTGAAATTGCATCACTCTCCTTCTATCCCATTTTGTGGACAAGGAAGTAAAGTATCCATTTCTAGTGTCGACACCCTTAAACCCTCAACCCTTAAACCCTAAACCCTTAAACCTTTAATCCTATACCCTCAACCCAATACCCTTAACCCTAATCCCTCAACCCTTAAAACCTTAAACCCTAAACCCTAAACCCAATACCCAATACCCTAAACCCGCAACCCTAATCCCTCAACCTTATACCCTTAACCCTAAACCCTAAAACTTTAATCCATAAACCCTAATCCCTCAACCCTCAACCCTTAAACCCTAATCCATAAACCCTCAAACCTTAAACCCTAATCCATCAACCCTCAACCATCTATCCTCTACCCTTTACATTAAACCCTCAACCCTCAATTCTCAACCCTCTACTATACATTGGATTCCTCAACCCTAATCCATCAACCCTATACCCTAAAACCTATACAATCAACCTCCCTCAAGCTTCAACCCCAATCACTCAACCCTAGACCCTTAAACCCTCAACCCTCATCCCTCAACCCTTAAACCCTCAACCCTTAATCCCTCAACCCTTAACCCCTCAACCCTTAAACCCTTAATCCCTCAACCCTCAATTCTCAACCCTCTTCCCTATACATTGGACCTTCAACCCTAATCCCTCAACCCTAAACACTCAATCCCAATCCCTCAACCCTATAACCTCAACCTCAATCCCTCAACCCTATACCCTCAACCCCAATCCCTCAACCCTTCAACAATTAATCCCTTAAACCCTTAACCCTTTACCCTCTACATTAAAACCTCAACCCTAATCCCTCATCCCTATACCTCAAACCCTTAATACATTAATCCCTCAACCCTTAAACCCTTAATCCATCAACCCTCTACCCTATACATTAAACCCTTAACCCTCAATTCTAAACCCTCTACCCAATACATTAGACCCGCAACCCTTAATTCCTAAAGCATTAAACCCTCTACCCTATACATTAGACACAAAACCCTAATCCCTCAACCCTATAGTTAAACCCTAAACCCTTGATCCTCAACCCTAATCACTCAACCCTTAAACCCTCAACCCTCACCCCTCTATCCTATATATTAAACCCTTAACCCTAATACATCAACCCTATACCTTATACCCTAATCTCTTAACCATCAACCCTTAAACCCTAATCCCTTAAACCCTAAACCTGTAAACCTTCAACCCTGAAAACCTCAACCCTTAAGCCCTCAACCCTTAAACCTTAACCCTAAACCCTATCCCTAAACTCTCAACGCTCAACCCTTAAAACATAAACCCTAAACCCTAAACCCTCAAAACTATGCCTTAAACCCTAATCCCTCAACCCTTAAACCCTAATCCCCTAACCTTTCAACACTAATCCCTTAACCCTTAAACCCTTATCCCTTAAACCATTAACCCTCAACCCTCAACCCTTAAACCATCAACCCTCAACCCTATACTTAAGCCTTAATCCATCAACCCAATATCTTAAACCCTAATGGACCTATACCCTATACACTTAACCTTGGATACTCAACCCTGAACATTATCCCTCAACCCTCAAACCTCTACCCTATACCCTATACCATATACCCTCAACCCTATACTTATTCCCTAAACCCTCAACCCTCATCCATATATCTTATACCCTCAACCTTAAACCATGAACCCTATATCTTAGAAACTCAACCTTGAACATTATCCCTCAACTATAAACTCATAACCCTCAACCGTATACTTTAAACTCTAAACCCTACACCTACAAATCCTCATCCCTATACCATATAACCTCACCCTTATACCCTAAACCCTGAATATTATCCCTCAACCCTATACTTAAAACCTAAACCAGATGTACTCTCAACCCAAGTCACCCTATGCCTTATACCCTCAATCCATATCATAAACCCTAAACCCAATATCCTAAACCCTAATCCCTATACTTTACACACTTAATCTTATACACTCAACAAGCTAAATATTATCCCTCAATTGTAACCCTCAACCCTCTACCTTCTATGCTCAGCCTATTCTTTAAGCCCTAATCCCTGGACCATCAACCCTATACCTTAAACCCTAAACCTAGAAACCTCAACCCTCATCTGGTCTATAACCTATACCCTCACCCTTATATACCATAAACCCAAAACCCTTACATACATACATACAACCATACATACATGCATACATACATACATACATACAAGCACAATAAATACATATATACATACATACATAGAAACATACATACATACATGCAGGCATACATACATACAAGCATGCATACATACAGGCATACATACAAGCATACATACATACATACATACATACATACATACATACATACATACATACATACATACATACATACATAAAGGCATACATAAATTGAGACATACATACATACAAATATATATGCATACATACATCAAACATACTTAACAAACATACAAAAAAAAAAATCCAAGCAAGACATAATGTGAACATGTTATAACACGCTCGCGTTATGTCAAGGTTGAGAAACATGTAACAACATTTTGCAAAAAAGGGAGAAAAATACAAAACAAAATATAACACGAGCACGTTATAACACACTCTCATTATATCTTGCTTTGGGAATCCCCAAGCCTTAGGCTTGGGATTTGCTTTGGATTTCCAACCCAAAGGCTTGAAGTGCCTTCCCAACATCCAAAGACATTTTGTTGCATATTCTACAAGATTTCACATCTAATCTCATTTGTGCTAACTATCAGGTTTGCATGTGTTTCAAGGTTGAGTAAATCTAACACTTGGGTAATGTTAGGCTCTCTCTTAGCTATTTAACAGTGTATTTTTTTATATTTTGATAATGTTAAGGCTTTCATCTTTAATTTATTTTGTTTGTGTGTCCATTTTTTTTCAACAATCAATGTTTGGTATTTATTACTTCATTTTTTAACCGTTCATTGAAATTTCAAATAAATTACACTTTTATAAACTAGACTCCATTCTACACATTCAAAAAATACATTTTTGAATAGTTTTTAAAAATTATAGGGGTAGCACAGCCAAAATTTAGTTTTTCAAGATGTGTCCACTCTGAAAATTAGTAAGAAATCAAATTTTCATTAAAAAATTATCAAAAATATCGAGCATAAACTACATGTTAGCTAATTTCTCATTGAAGTGATTTTAAAAATACCAAAAAAAAATTATCCTTTTGAGGGAGCCACAAAAGATGCTATGTTTTGTTTTTCTAACAGAGACAACACCAATTTCTATGGCTCCTTTTTTTGAACCCCTCAATCTCTACCATTTTCAAAAATAATTAATAGTTTAGAAAGTAGACTTAGAGTACTACAAACATTGTTTTTGTTGCATCTTTAAATTTTGAGTATAATTATCCTTAATTTCTCATCCAAGGTCAGTATTTCCTAATTTTAGAAAAAAAAAGTGGCCACTTAAGACCCCTTTATGGCCCCCTATCTTCCTGCACTTACCCCATTGTAGAATCAAATCTTTGAATTCAAGCCGTCAATCTATAATCTTCGTGCCATCATTTGATGGTTGTCATTTGAACCTTCAGCCCTAAAACATAGTTGTTGGATTAAGTTGCTTTAAAATAGTGTCGTAGATCTCTACTTAGGACACTAGGATAATATTCTACTTTGGACACCCTTAGGCCAACATCACCAGGGACACGCATCATCATACTGTGTTCCCACAATGCTGAATCAAGGACCTATTGACCCTCAACAAAATGGTAGAAGGATACCATCTATCTGCTTACATCATCTCTTTGTACTCATGTCCTCATGCTAACCATAAAACTTTCTTTGTCGAGAGCCTTGAGCTTGGAACCACCGATAAAGTTATCACTTTTCTGCACTTCCATGGACAAATGCTGACGTTTCCATATGAGAAATGTGGGCACACGAGAGTTGTCCGATCGGCTACTGCTAAACCTAAACTATCAATCATGTGCAATCAAATATTTACTTTCGGACTTAGGTAAATTTAAAGTCTTCATCACTTTTTGAGCCAGTAATACCTAGGTCGAGGGGTTGGTTTCTTCATGAATTTGAAGGCTTAATTTGTAACTTAAGCTATTGGTAATGCCCTATCACTAGAATCAATGATCAATTAAAAATTTTGTGAAGGCACTATGAATGAAGCTTTTAGGGTTTCTCTACTGAACCCTAATTTGACCAGAGAGAAGATATAACTCAATTTTGAGCTCCATTCTTATCCTCTAAATCTACGAACCACACCTTTGAAACGATCATGAAAAACCCACATCAGATCGGCCATTAGTTTTCTCTAGAAACCATCAAAAACCTGTTTTGCAAAAACATGTCAATATTGCATGACAACTTTACAACATTTTGAAAAGCTTTGTAACAATTGTGAAATATGCTCTTCTCTACATCATACTTCATCAACCAACCTATGGTTGATCCACTAACATCAATGACATCTAGTCTTCCAATTTTACAAAAAAACATTTCAATATTGCATGACAACTTTGCAACATTTTGAGCAACTTTGCAACAATTGTGAAATATGCTCTTCTCTCTATCTTACTTCATCAACCAACCTATTGTTGATCCACTAGTATCAATGACATCTAATCTTCCAATGATCTCCCGTTAATCCAATTTCCTCTTGACATCTATGAGATGCCCTTTTGACATAAATGGGAACATATTACCAACAAAAGGAAGTTTCTAAATTAAGGCTAAGTTAACGGATTATGAAAGGAATAGTTGATTGGAAAGAAATTCAGAGTTAAGTGGTGAGAGAAAATAGAAAGATTAAAATAAATAAAATTTATTTATTTTCTCACACATTAATAATTAAATAAATACAAATATTTATTTAACTATAGAACAATATAGAAATTAGATAATTATTTATTTAATTATAAATAAGATTTGAGATTAAATAATTGAAGATAATTATTCAATAAAAAGAGGTTAATTAATTAAATAATTTTTTTTATTAATTAACCTTAGGGAAAAGTTAGAATAATTAAATAGTTAAAATTATTTAACTATATGGAAAAGAAGAAAGATGCTAACCTATTTAATTAGTTTAAAAAAATTACTTCAGGCTAAGGACAATTTTTAGTGTCTACACTAACTAAATAATTTAAATTGATTATATACTTGTTAATTACATTTTATTAATTAACTTAGATTTATTTATTTAGTATGATTTTTTTATTATCTCCAATAATAAAGCTCCTAGTTGTCATAGTTCTCCTTGTAAATTTTACAAGACCCTTTGAGGTTATGTTGGGAAGGATCTTCATAAATTATATAATGAATCCTTCTATTCCAATTTCCTAGGAAAGATTATTAATAAAAGAAATATAAAATTCATACCAAAGTCTAGTGATTCAGAAGGTATATGTATTGGAGACTGATCACTTTGCTCAATGCTTCCTACAAAATCATTAGCAAAGCCCTTACGTAGCTTAAGTTACACCATCTTACATAGATTGTATGACCTAAGAAAACTTCTTTTGTCAAATCCAAATGTATTCTAGATAATATCATTGTAGTTTGTGAAGTTAGAGAATGGGCTCGATGATTTCATCAATATGAAATTTTCATCAAAATTATTTTTTCCAAATCATATGATTGCATTGAGTGGCCTTCTATTATTGCAATGCTCTAGGCATTGTGATATGATCCTTGGTTTATTGAATCAATTTGTGCACTCTTTATATATGCTTCAACTTTGGTGGCCCACTCTTATGCAATTTTAAACTCATCCTCTTGCTAAAACCCCTTGGGTTTGTGCTTTGAGGCTTCTCAAAAAGGGTGTTAAAACCCTCCTTAATATTTTTTCTAAAGTTACCAAGAATATTTCATCTTGAAATGAATCCTTGGAAGGATAAATTTTACTTTTCCAATCAAGATGATGAAACCTTTGATGTTGTAATTGAAGCCATCCTCATTAATGTGGCTCACAAATTTAGCATTTGGTCTTGTAAACCTTAGTGGAAAGATTGGAAGTTGTATCCTAATACAAAAATCCAAAATCATAAGTCTTGTAATGACATTCTTGGAATTCATCTTATTTTTCTATGGTGCCTACTTTGAATGAATGATGGCTTATATAGTCTCCATTACCAATTTGGTAGCATAAATTTCACAACATTTGATCAGTTGTGCTTGAATGAAAGCTAGCTCTTTTTCTTGATGTATTATTTTCGAAGGCCTCCTCATTGGTTCTAGGTTAACTCACTTGGGGATTTAAAAATCCTTGATGTCCTTTTTGTGGTTATAGAAGTCTCTCAAGCATCTCTTTTGGTTATGTCCCAAGGCTCAAGATAATTGGACTTGGATTCATGATTTCTTCAAGCCTTTTAGGGATGAACCTTTTTCTTGGCATATGGTGTTAATAGGGGATTGGTCTCAAATATGCTCCAGTTATAATTATATTTGGCATGCTTTCAAGGTGAGGATTATTTTTAACATCTCAAAAGATAGAAATTCTTTTGTTTTGTATTTTTATTGTTTACAATTTATTTCTCTACAGTAAAGTTGTGATATGTTCTAATGTGCTTATATAGATTCAAGTGTAGGTAAATAGAGTTACACTTGATGTTGCTCTCTTACAAGTTTTGTTGGATCACTGGGGTAATGCCCCCTTGTGTTGTTACCAAATTCTTTTGAATCCCACCTCATCTTGAGAATGTAATCAGTTTGTGCATGACAATCAAGATATTGATTCACAATCATTTCTATCTCTTGTAAGAAGATATTGTGCTCAATGGGATTGGTTGTGGCCTCTTGACCATGTCTATTCTTCGCCATCACTTTTTAGTGGTAAGAATATAGGTTAGCTTAGTTTTGACAAATTTCCTCATTTGAATCTTGGTATTTCTCCTATTTGTGTTACAAGATAATCAAGATAATAATGTTAAAGATGATGACGATGGATGAGACTCTCTCATAAACACTTCAAACCTCAGTGATGTGTGGGAAAACTAGATGACTGAGATCCTCATCCTCATCTCTCTACTATTGCTCTCACCCCTTAATAACTAGTTTTTATTGTGTTAATGTATTTTGCTTGGGATTATCTATAATCCTACTTAAACTCTAAGAATGTGACTATGCTCACCTACCTTTTTGTGTGAATATATATAACACAATTTTAAAAATGATAATATACAAACTATTTATTAAAAAAAAGGGTATATTAAAACTTACATATATGTATATGAGTGGAAGAATGCAAAATTCGTTAATAGACCTGTGGCTCCTATGAGTGAAATGGCCAACAAAGCTCTACCTAGTGCACGACAAAGTTTTTAAAAAGAGAACCAAAACATTAAAGCTGCTCTTTTTCATCAGATTTTTAATAGTTTTATCCGGAAACATGTGCATGTGCATGGAATATCCTTATAACTGCATGTGCATGTGCGTGGAAACATGTGCATGTGTGTGGAAGTTCCTCTCTACAATTTTATAACTGCATTTTATTCTTTCTAATTGCATTTCTTCAATTAAAAAAATTAACACTTTAAAGCTGCCCTTTTTCATCAGATTTTTACTAATTTTCTTCATTTTTCATTAGATTTTTAATAGTTTTATCCGGAAACATGTGCATGTGCATGTGCATGGAATATCCTTAATATTCCACTCTCGTTTTTGAAATATGTTCATTCTTTTTATTATGACTTTTTTGTTGGGAGAGCAAGTGGAGCATAATAATAAAAATCAGCGCCATAATAAAATAGTGCGAAACTTAGATTACGCTTCACACCGACATTGACAGTTTACCTAGTACCATAATAATACATAGTTGATTGAAAAATAGTTTGTCTTCTATCAGAAGAATTTGTAAACTCATTATTATTATTATATCCAGTAGTTGGGTAGAAATTGAAATTTAAAAATGAAGTGATCAAAAGTCAAGCTAGCCATCGATTCTTCACGAAGGTCTAGAATTTAAATAAAAATTAAAAAACCATTGTTTGAAGACTCAATATTCTCCATAGTGCCGGTCACCTATACAACTGCATCTCGGGATTTATGAAATTTGTTGGAGATTTTATTCCATAGTTGAGGAGTCGGGTCCATCTCATTTTGATCTTTGACAAGTTTTTCCACCAATAAAATTTTGGTTATAAGTCATACTAAGATTGTGTGAATCAAGATTAGAGCGACGTCATACATCAAACTTTGTTCCCTTCATTCTATATGCACTTCAAACAACACACAAAGAAATCATTATTTTATAGACAAAATAGAGTTTTCACTGAATTTTTTTTTAGTTGAAATGGTACATTTTCATGTGGTACAATAATGGTGAGGGTTAATAAACAGAAAGTGGGCTTGACTATTTTCAAGGAAATGACCACTCTAAATTATATTTACAAGGAAAAGATCAATTAATTCAATTCAAACTTGTAGAGAAATATATTGTAAACGATTAAGGTTTTTTTAAAATATGTAAAAGTGTTATTGGGTCTTTGGTTTCATGAAGCTGAATGGTTCTAAATGAGTCCACCAAGGATCAAGTTTTATTGAGTGCAAGGCCCAGATACTATAAGGGATGAGGTAGGATCATGACTTGGATGGATTTGGTAGAATGGATATTCTTTAGTCCTTGCCTCTCGGTTGAAGATGCTTTAGCCTAAGGCTTATGCTCTCATTTTGGGTAGCAAAATGATCTTGTAGATTATATAAAATCCTCCATAAAAAAGTTTGAAAAGTGAACACTCATTCCAGACTTTAAGAAAAATGAAACACAAGAATGCCCTTACCACACAAATAAGTAATTTGTTTTACATAAAGTCAAATACCTTGTATATAACTTTGTAATGTAGATCATAACTTTTCTCTTACAACAATATTATTTTTCAAGGTTATATATAAGTACAAAAGTAATGAGACAATTAAGTTCCTAGAGCATTCTAGAAGCTTTGCATGTAGGAAGTTAGGTCAAGTAAATTTCTATCAAAATAGAATATGATTTTCTTCACACATTAAATTGTTGTGCTTTTCAATATGATATAGGTTATGCTAGGAAGTTGTTGGGATAAACCCATGTCACATTCTCTCTAAATAAATTCTCATTCCAAAAACACACTATAGTTTCTTTCCCAAAAATTTCAAAGTTTCACATTTACAAAAGTGAAGATTTTTCCCCTACTTTGAAACAACAATGAACCATAAAGAGATTTAAACCCTGTAAAAACATTATTAATGTGCTTCAAACCTTGAATAATGTGTGGTACACTCTAGTAAGGCTCAAAGAAGCAACAAAGCAAGTAGCCTGGGTAGAGTTAGATGAACTAGTTCTCTTTGAAAAAGGAGAGTTGAGCTAAACAAAGACTAGTCTACATTGAAACCTATAATGGAGGTGTTGATGCCTAAAATTGTCCTTCTCGACAAACAACCTCCTTTGGGAAGTTTCACAAATGTGGGACCAAATTTGTTATCTATGAAACTACCTCTAGGAGTTTAGAAGCCACCTCTTTGAATATTGGGGGAGAAAAGGGAAAGAAGGAAATGCAAGAAGCAAACTAAATTAAAATCTACCCTAAGGTGATGTTCCAAAATCATTGATGTGGTTCGTTCTTAATATTGCATAATATAGCCTAAACTCTTTGAAGCACTACAAACAATTTAAAAGAGCATGTGCAAGATTTAAAGTTTGCAATATAAACAAAAGTCAAGTACTATAGAAGCGAAAAAAATATAAACAACAGACAATAATTGATTTCACATATTTAAACATAGAACACCGCGTTCTCTTCATTGTTGGGTGAAGAATGAATTACAAAGGCCAAAAGGAACAGTATATAATATTTAATCTTTCTCGCGAGAGACAAGTGTTAAGGTTCAAGAATGAAAAACAAAAAATTATGCTATTTCTATTCAAATATAAAACTATTACAATACTATTCTTGGTAAAAATTGTGAATCCAAAAAGGTCATTTTACAAAAGATATAACTTCATAATATATAGGCACAACGGCCTTGGTGTGGCAGAGTTTAGAAAGACAAAAGAATCATCATGTAGAGTTAGGCACTCTTCTTCATGATGAGGTCACTATAACCGTCTAACTGAAAGGAGAGTACTTCAGCTCATACGTGTAGATGGTCTTCAGTCTTGGACATGGCGCAACCCTAACACCTCATAGTTTTCTTGATGCTAAGAGAAAGCATTGTGGTGACACATGTCTATCTCTAAACTGGTCCTGAAATCTTCATTGGGCACGAAGCCCGCCTTTCTCTACCAATGGCATAACTCCTAGATATGACAAGAAAAACCTTTCCATAGAGGAACTTGCCATGATAATGTGGCAAGGAGAACAACCCTATGAAGATGGCTCCATTTACGGATCACACTTATCATAATGGATAAGGGGATGCCCTTTTATAATAAAGTAACCTCCTTCACTCTCGAGGAGCGTTGAGTTGCCACGTGGAAGCCTGACTCCCTTTTGGCTATATCTATATTGTGGGCCTTGCCTATTGCTCCTCGACCAATATCGCAAGTCAAGGCTCACCAAGGCTTGAGCAACTCAAAAAAGTGTTGTGATGACATGTGGCAGGTTGAGGAGCGAGCGCTCCTTAAAAGCTCTTCTATATTTTTTTAAACAACCGCATGTGAATCCAACACGTGGCAAGTCAGTGTTGCTTCTAAAAGATGTCAAGAGCTCTTTTATAAGGAAAGATTGTGGAGGCACCATGTGGCACTATTAGAAAGAGACAATACTTAGCCAACAATTTAAAAGCAACCTAGCAAAAAGGAGGTCAATATAAAGGATCAACCAACCTTTGAACATACACAAAACCTTTGAAAATGTGGATCTGATCCATAGTCTTGGTGATTCACAGGGGAATTTTCATGCGGATGGAAGAACCCCAAAAACACTAGCCTCGACCCAAAAAGAAGAAAAACTACAAAAATGGAGGACACTCACAAAACTTACAATTTCTGAAGAGTGGACTTCAGTGGGGTCCACTCATCCTTCGAGGGTTGAGATTTCTTTTTCAGAGCTTTGAAAGGTCTGTCTAGATCAATTATCTCCTTAAAGGAGAAGCTACTCAATCCCTGTACTACTACCCACATTTGAAACTCTACCTAGGAAAGTGGCTACAAAATAGCCTCCACCTCAAAGACATTTGGTGCCTGACTCAGAGTTGCAAAAATGGTCTAGTGATTCTACTTCACAATCAACAACTCTTTGATTTGGTCCTCTAAAAGGACCATGTTATCAATGAGGAACGGGGAGGGGATTCCTAACTAGATGGCCAATTGTTCAATGTGTCCCTTGGGTGATCCCACAATAGTAGTTTACAATTTTTGGCCAATCTGGACACTGTAATTATTATTTTTAACTAAATTTTCACATTCGGGCACCTATAGCAGCTAAACCATGAGGAATTTGAAGATGATGCAAACTAGAGTCTCGTCACATTTTGTCTCTAGATTCTAAAAATATCTTTTCAAAATTTTTGGAATTATATTGCACTTCTTTTTCCATCTCCCATGAAAATGGGTTTTTTTCAAGAAAACAACATTTTTAAAAAGTGGCGCACACCGTATAATGCATAACTTTTTTTTCCATGAAGGATAAAATTCTAATTCTTTTGAATTTAGATTTGTAACTCTGATATCTAGTGCTTCCACTTGCTTAGATAGTTTTTTATTGAATATTTTTTATTTAATCAAGTTTCGAAGTCAAACCAATTACAATTCAGACATAGTGTGACCATATAATGTGTAACTTTTCTTGTATATATCGAAATTCATTTTTTCTTTTTTGTTGGATTAAGAACTTCAATATCTGGTGCACTCATATCTTTTTTTTTTTTTTTAAATCTGCTATTTTTCTACATGTGTAGAACAAAGACCTTCATTTTTCATGAAAAACCTATGTTTAATAAAACTAAAAAACAAATACATAATAAAGGGTGGCTTCAGAATTGTGGTTTACAAATTATACGAGGAAGGAAATTTCATTTTTTTCCTTTTCCCCAAACTCAATGGGTTCGGTCAAACTCAATGGTTCGACCGAACCTCATCATAGGTTCGACCAAAACAAACACTAAATAAAAATAATCATATTTAAATGGGTTCGGTTGAACATGGGTTCGACCAAACCCCCTTAAATATTACAAAAAACAAAAACATTCTCATTTTTTACTATCATTTTCACTTTCTTTTTACCAGTTGCTTTACCTAGTGTGTGCGGTGAACCAAGACCGTGACAGCGAGCAAATTGACTACTTTTCTCTGGCGAAAGAAAACTCAACTTCATCTCTCCAAAGTTCATCAACCCGACTTGCATATCGAGCACCAGGTATGTGAAATTTGAATTTTGTAGAGTTCAAAATGAATTTATTTGTTAAATTTCAAAACCATAAATGCAAATATTTTCAAATTTGTTGAATTCAAATTGCATTTGTTTGAAAGTTTTTAAAGCGTTTTCAACATACACTATTTTGCTTCCCCATTTTGCATACATTTTTATGTCATATGTGTAAATGAAATATGCCTTCCCATTTCAGCAATCAAAGCTATGGACAGCCTACTCCTAAATGGAAAGACCAAGTGAAACATATATAAGAACTTAATAACATATGTAAACAAACAATATAAAGTTATGAAGTTCAAATAGAACCACAAATTGTATCATTTGTAACATTAAAAATGTCCATCTCTACACATTTTTGGTGGTAGGTAGGTATTGCACAATAAGATAGAGGATGTAAACTGATTAAGATTTGGATAGTATTTTTAAAGGAATTTGAGGTGTGGAAACACTTCCCATATTAACCTATCAAGAGATAAATATGCAAAATAGATTTAATTTTAGTTACAAGAAAAATGTATAAATTATAAATTTATAACATAATTATGTACATGGGAAAATCCTCTTGGAAGAAAAATCCCACAACCAAAAACATGAACCAATTATATTATTTGATAATAATATCATTTACAATAAAATATTCATGTGCATACCCTTATAGTAGTATCATCAACATGTGAATATGGAGTAATTTCTAGTAGCATGATGATACCTACAAAATCATTATGCTTTCTCCATCTCAAGCACCCATAAATAGGAAAAATTTAAACCATAAACCAAGTGTGGTTTACCAAAACCATGAGCCAAAATAATGACCTAAAAATGGCACCAAATTTGGCACAAATTCCAACACCATATTCATTGGCTTGGTTTATAGGATGTATTTAGCAAATTCTTTGCATCTTGTCAAAAAAATTCAAATCCTCCTCCTCATAACCGACACTCCATTTTTGACATATTCAAACCCATTATTTAAGATGATCTTGATGATTTTCATAATTCTAATCAATATTCTAGTGTAACCCCCCTTTTTTATTCTCTTATGTGTCATATAACATTTCATAAGTAATTCCCATCTTACAATTTCATACAATGCTCTTACAACTTCTTAAATATATAAAAGGGGCAATCCTAGTTCAATTAGGATTATTTAATTATCATCACCTACATTCATTCATTACATGTTATTAGTTTTTAGTTGCACACATTATTAGGAAATATTCATTGTCTAAGCAATTGGGGTATATTGCATCTTTGAGAGTGTTTTCCTTGATCTTTTATCTAGTTAAATTAATATCCTTTAAAATCTTGTTTTATGGAGTTTTCATCTTAACTCTAATATGGCTAGCAAATAAAATGACGATTGAATCATTTTTTGATATAATATCTAATGACAACCATATAAAGAGCCACATTAAAGAAGATGAAAAATAATGATCAAGACTATGATTTAGATACATATGTTGCTAAACAAGATATTTTCCTAAATTGATAATTACGTATTGATGCACCTCTCCACCCTAAATATCCTCACTCATTGGCTAGTAATTTATATAATGTATTAGGTGCCTATCCTTAGGGAATTAATACTATTCATAATATTACCACTCTAATGGATTTTAATAATGTTGTACCCTCTATGCATCCATCTACCCTTCATCCTCTTATAATGATTCCTCCTATCATACTATAGTTACCACTTCCATGGGATCCACCACCCATGTCCTACCGCCTTTCTCTCCACTAGTATTTTTCTTATCTCCCATCCTTTTATATATGTTCACACCATTGTTACTACTAGCACTATCCTATACAAATATGTTCTTCATACCATTCCTCCTTATCCTATGAAAATCTAACCTTATAGTGTAACATCTCCTTCCATTACCATGTCATTACCTTTCTAGACCTTCCCCTCTTTATACATTCTCCCTTTTATCCTACACTACTCCTACCACTAATATATCCCTATACCTTGGATATACTATTGAAGAAATTTAACTGACTTTCAATATCGCAAGAATTAAACCCATATTTTTAAATGTAAAATGTGTATAATAATTTAGCACAATCCATGCTTCCTAATTCAACTTCACTAATATCTATCGAATTAACTTAGGTTCATTACAATTTAAGATAATCATATAGCCATAATTAGTTGTCAAGATAATGGTAAAGTTTTCAATAGCCATATTTATCCTTCCACATGCCACCATTAGACATACACATAAGATTCATGAACATCCATACCTATGAGCATCCAAATACAAGAAATATAACTATATATCATGCACATCATCAACATACACATAAAATATCACACCCATCATCAACACAACTAATAGTTCCCATATCATATTATCTATGTTCTCATATAAATGTGTCTTCAAATACATCAAAGCACTCATGATTAAATCCACTCTGCAGAGCATACACACAACTAAAAAGGTGCCCCTAAGGTATTTGTCTCCTATATCTATCCTCTTAGCCTATCCTTCTCTATGGATATGTTCCACTCATATCTACCACCCTGAGGTGATCCATGTCTCAATCCTTGTCAAGGTCACTCCTCCTCTCTACCTATATCCTTTCTCAATGAGCTAGATCTATCACTGCTACTCCCCAAAACACCTACATTTAAATATTAAAAAAATGTTTAATAAATCATACAACATTGATTAAAACTAACTAAACAATGAAAGCATTTAATATTATAACACCTTATGAATTATATTGAATGTCCCCACCTTGAAATTTATAGCCATCAATGTCAATCACTTATTCATACTATAGCTTTGTTCTCCAAAACACCTACATTTATATAAAAGTGAATTTTTAAGAAAAAGAATATTTCGATCAAACTTTTTCTTTACATGAATCTTTGAAATTTATTTAGTAAAGGTCTCATTTTGTACATCTTTAGTAATTGTATAAAAATTTGGAATTTTTTGGTTAATGTCTTATTGGAAAACCATTCATTGAAATTTTTTGAAGCCCACAACCGAATGGTTTGTGATGACTTCTTGCCTTCAAGAATTTCTATTATGCTCATCAATTTCAAACCATTTTGGGGTTCTTGAATGTTTTTAAATTTTAACAAACTCATTACAAAAAGATGGATTTTGAATTTCTTTTTCTTCTTCACAAAGGTTCTCTCTTCTTATGTAATTTGGAGACACATTGAGTTTCATTGGTTCATGTGAGCTATCAATTTAATCATTGTTATCAACAAGTCGATTATTGAGTGCAATTTCAATGTCATAGGGTTCATATCCACATTAGTCAAGAAATTGTTGATGTATTTCTTCTTCTTCTTCTTCTATGATGCTACTCTTATCAATAGGTGTTCCATCAAATTTTACAATATTTTCACATTCATGTTCAACATTTTTATTTTCAATATTATTGTCACTTTCATTTTTTAAACATTTCATTATATTGAACATTAAAATATCCAATTTAAATGTCATTTAAGGGTAAATAAGGGCCTTCATCTTCTTTCAATAATTAACATTAGAAATTAATACTTGGTTCATATTGTATACCCACCTCCCAATGGTCTTGGAATGGATGCATTTAGATGAAGAAGGATTTCAAAAGGCTCATGGTACTTGTGGACCCCTCAAAGGCATGATATATAACACATGAACTTTATTTATGAAATTTGGTCTTTTGTTGTTGGCTTCTAGTATGAATGTTATCTATACTTGGTGGAATTATTAGTTGAGACTCAATATTCCATTGTTGGTTTCTAGTGTGATTATACAATATGCTCGCCAAACTGTATTAATTTCTAGTGTTAATTATTCAAAGAAGGTTTTTTTTCATAAGAAGAGACCTATGTTCACATATTCCAAGGCATGTTATTATCCACAATGCATGACACTTCTTCGTGCATCTCTACCAAGTTCTAAACAAATACAGATTTGTCATTTCCATGGAGGAGATTGATGATTTTGTACTGATGTATTAAACCAATGTGCTTTTGTAACATGTTGTAATTAGACAATTGGTCATTTGTACTAGGACCTCACTGGTCTTTTTGATATTTTGTAAAATTTGTTACTCGGACTGCAACTAGGGGTTTTCTTGCTGGTTCTTTCCTACCAGTATGTCCGCCTGAACCAGCTATATGTAAAATATTATATATAAATCAAATTATAAGTGGTCTCCCACTTTTTCTTAAAAAAAAAGTTCTTGTAAATGTCCACATCTCTTTCCTTGACACAGTTGCTATTTCTTAAAATATTTCTTATGATTTTTCATAATGTTGACCAGTCAATACTTTACTGTAAATATTCTATAGTCATGTGTTCTTAAATGTCATAAGAATATGTCATAATTGTAAGTTTTAGACAAAAAATATGATATGATATGGTGGAAAAAACCAAGATACAATTTGGTTTAGTTCTCATAAACTCTCTAAAAAATAATTGAATTTCTACATCCTAACTAGAAATACCATGAGGGGTTTAGATCCCATTTTAGACAAAAATATATTCTTATACTCATCACTAGTTCAATTGGACCAACTAAAGAGATGGTGAACTAAGGGAAACTTAGTTGTATTGATAGATTAAAACTTAGTTATTTCTCTTTCCATTGTCTCCTCTCCACAAAACACCCTTATTTAAGTGGATTCTATTAAACCTATCTCACATATCACCTCCCAATTCTTTAAACTTTTCAAACTTCTTATTCCTCATACCTAATAATCTATCCTTCAAGCTCAACACTTCCCACCTCAATCAAATTGATCACCTTGCTTTCCTAATATCCCTTTGGTTGATGTTCCTAGACCTCATCAAAATGGTAAGTGGATACAATTGTAGAATGATGCAATTAAATCTATTGCACTACCTTACTATGATCTTACAATTAGAATATGGCTAGAAAGAGATCTAGAATGGAAAAAAAATATGGATCCAAATAGAAAAAAAAAACTTGTTTTGGCCTTAGCACTTACTAATAACTTTTCTACAATGAGTGGTTGCTTTCGTTGAAATAAAACTAAGAAGATTTGAACTTAACTGTGGTAGAGGATCTCAATTAAGAGATAGGCTACATTGGATGAAAGGATATAAGGGATACAAATTATTTTTTAGTTATCTTGAACATATTTACATTCTCGAGAGTGGATAATATCTATCATTGATCAAGAGAGGTAGTTCCATGACAACTCTAATGATATTAAATCCATTTTCCTCCAACATTACAAATAATTTTTAATTGATCTAGTTGAAGGAGATCCACGTCAAGATATAGTGAAAAATTATGGGCATAACAATTATATATTTTTTAACATATATAATATGTATGGTTGGATTAGTGAGATATTTATAACAAGTATGCAATGAAGTCAAACTTTATTAGATTTGATTCTTTACAAACTAGTTTTAACGATTCAATTTATAGCTTTATGAAATCTATAAGTTTAAATAGTTTGATGGTATCTAAACTTTATACATCTAAAAATATGATAAATGTCTGATTATTTTGCTTTCCAATCTATAATTTTTTGATGTTCTTGGCTATATAATTAAAGTTCATTTATGTTAACAACTATTAGATTAAATATTTTTATCCCCAAATATTTTCAAATAATTTTATACTAATCTTTGTATTCATATTCTTTCTTTCATCATTTCATTTAAAATTTGAACCATTTAAGGATGCTATGTTATAGATTATAGTTCTCTTCCAATTCTTTTTAAATTGTTAATGGTATGAAAATATTATTGATGAGTAGATGAATTATTACAAGTTCTATTTTAGATTTGTATTCCCTTTATCTAGATATATTATTTACCAAAGTCTCATTGCTCTTTTAGGTGTACTGTATATATATATATAAAACATGGAAAATGCAGATCATGTTCCACCTGTGCCAGATTCTTTGTTTGCAAATACTAGTAATGAGATTAAAAAATTGAGAGATTCATTAGCACAGGGTGCAAACCTGGGGATACATAGTGAACCATGCATGTTAATATTGCATAGTCTAGAAAAACTAAAGGATGAACTTGAGAGGACTAGTGCATATTCCCCAGATAGAGTGACTGCTATTATTTCCCGCATGCGGGAAGAAGTACATGGTGGCGTTCCCCTTAAACAAATATAGGATAGTGTCACCAAAGAAATGATAAAAGCCACTTGTTTTTTATTTTATCAAAATGTGCATAAGGTTAGGGGATACCAGGTCACTAGATGTGTCGATCATGCTATGGCCTCATTGATCTACCCAAGATTTCTCACAGCACATGGTCTCTACCCAAACAATGACCAGATTCCATTGTATTTTGTTCAGCAGTTGTATGTTGAGGTCCATTTGGGCCTCAAAGTTAACTACCTGGACATTCCACCATATGCTGGTCAGGGGCGTGGTAGGATTGCTGATAGGCCCACCTATCTTCAAGCAAGTAGACCACCCCCAGTGTTTAGGGTATTGGTTGGTGACAAGTCTCCTACTCTCACCCCAACTGTAGGTGACATTGCGGTTGCCACCACTAGGATATATGATGATCGTGTAGGTCAGTATTTCATGTCTAGACATTCCCTATCCACATCATTTTCAGCATAGTGGACCACCATGGATCCTTTTACATTGGTCAACATCCCTACTCCTATGCAGCTTGATGCACTTACAGGAGATATGTCACACATGACTCTGCATTGTTTGGTTGAGGACCTGTTGGAGGCATATGCCAACATTGCATCAGACAATGGGATCGGTATAGAGCATGTTAGAGATCATTTGAGACATAGAGGTCATTTAGTTCCATGATCCCATCACTCTCAGTCGAGCACTAGTGCGCATCAGGATCCACCTACAGCTCATTCGGCAGCTGCACAGACTATGGGTTTTACTGATATGTTGATTGGTTCTGGTTCATCATCTTTGATGCCATCTCACCTTCATAGTCCTCTACATTCATCATTTATGGCACGACATGGGATAGATCAGATGGATGCAGATGTTGATTCGTCGCTTGACCGTTTGGTGGATATGGTGGAGGTGACTATTTTAGAGGACTTAGGTCATCCGATATCAGATGATATTCATGTATGTGTGCATATGCATGTTTCAATTCTTTTTTCATTATTTTTAATTTTTTCTTAACTAGATATTCATGTAAGTTGATATATATATATATATATGTATGTATATATATTGTTACAGGTGGACATACCTCATATCACTCCTAGCCTTGGTCCAGATCGTGTGCATGATCGATGTGACTCTGTGGATGAATTTGCTACCAGTGGAAATGTGAGATTTTTATTTTTATATAATCACATGTGTATATGTACATGCAATATTTATGTATGCATAGATCTAGATTTATATTTAAAAATACAAGTTCATTTAATAATAACTTTCATAAATTTTATTTAATATAAATTATATGTATTTAACACATCTTGTACACAATTTTATTTGTAGGGCTGAGCACATCCATCAGAGTAGGACCGTTCTCATTCAGATGGCCATTCGACTAGGAGTAGACATTCATATTAGGCCATGCACACTAGATTTTTGATCTTTACCACATGCATAATTTGCTTATACATGATGATCTTTAGTATTTGAGATTTGATGATCTCTAACTTACATTTGCTTATATGATATACATGCATTTGCTTATTTGTTGATCTTTAGTATTCGACATTTTATGATCTTTAATTTACATTTTGCTTATATGATATGTATATATATTTTCTTATATGATATATACATACATTTTCTTCTTTGCTTATAATATGTGTTATGTTTATATGTATTGAATCCCTTTACATGTATGTACATGTGTTTCCTTATGGTTTAAACATGTTTACACATAATATATGTATGCATTTGCTTTAAATATTCAATATACACACATGTTTTCTTATTTTGTGATCTCTTACAACTTACATTTCCTTATATTCAATATACATTTGATCTCTAGTAGAATTTTAGGGAAACCAATGCCACTTTATAATTAAGTTCATTCATGTTGATCACAATAAACATTTTTTTAAAAATGACTTAAGCAACATGAACCATTGAGTTGAGAACAATATATAATCTTTTTGACAAGTAACTTGAAATTCAATTCAAATATAATTAAGAAAATTTAATTCAAATTATACCTCTATTATACATTTTTGACAACTAACTTGAAATTCAATTCAAATATAATTAAGAAAATTCAATTCAAATTATACCTCTAATATACATTTTTGACACTTTAACAAAATTCTAAAATTACTAGATATGTTGTGCATACCTATGAATTAAATATGTTCAACAAACTCCACAATGAAATAACTTGTTTGTTTACCACTTGATTCATTTAAACTAGGATCTAGTTATTCCATGTACACTTGAATAATTTTTATTCCCTTGGAGCGCAAATTTTGGAGAAGTTTTTGCACATTTATCAAGGAGGCAAATATTGGAGCTCGACAACTTTTTATTTTTATCAATCAAGGCAAAATTTGGAGGATAATTTAACTGAGTTGGTAGAGGACTTTTTTATAGTCATCTTTAAGTTGAAGAAGAAAATGGGACAACAAAGAAAAAGAAAAAATGTGTCTCGACGAAAATTGTCAAAAGAAGAAGAACAAAAGAGGCGTGACCAAAACTTGGAAAATTATCATAGAAAGAAACAAGGTACATGCTTGTTTCTTCTCTTTCACACTGTCAAGTGCGTGTTTAGGACTTTTACTTTGAAGGTTTCTAACCATCATTGCACTTGAACGACTATAAATACTTTTAAATGTCCTCAAGTCATCTTGGTCATGCAAGTTGCAATATTTATATGATCCTTGACTCCAATTCCTTAAGCCAATTCTTTTTGTTTCAATATTTGTGTTTTGTGTCTTTGGTCTTTTATTTTCATCAATTCAATGTTCTCAAATTATTTCTATGTTTTATGCTCTAGGTATTCCTCAAGCTGGAGTCGAGCCAAATCTAGACATTGGATCAAATGAATCCGCTCAAGAATGCATGGTCCTTGAAGATAGGGAGGAGGCACAAGTTCAAACAATGCATGTTGGAGAGGGGTCAGGATCACTTCCTCCTACTGGTATGGATGATCATATAAAACTAGCTGAGAAGGTGGGGAAACAAATTTCTCATAGAAATTTAGATCATTTACTTGAAATGGATATGGAGAAACTCAAATATTATGCCAACCAGCCTTATAATAAGAGAAAGAGGTCAATGACTAAATCTTGTAAATGGAATGATCAATCATCATTTTAATCATCTTGATACACTTGAAAAAACCCAATTGTTATCATGTTTACTTCTTCGTGATGAGCTCAAAGAGTCATTACAATTGTTGGGTGTCCATTCATCATCAAATAAGAAGAAACACATGGGATTACAAAAGGATATTGTTCAAAATGTTAAAAAGGGTTTAGATTCCATTGGGAAAGGATCTCGATCAGTGGATAAGGGCACTACAAGAAGGGTGATGTTGACATCTATTGTACATCAAGATATAGCAAGAAAAAGAAAAATGTCTGCACTTTCAACTAAAAATTGGTTATAGTAGAACCACATTGATAAAATATGAGAAAAAGAGAAAGTTTTTGGATGAGAGTTTAGAAGGAAATTGGGCAATTATGTGTAGAGCTCCTCATTCGACAAGATTGAAGACGTTATTAGGAACTTGGTCTCAGGTTTTTGGCATGATCAGACTCATCCATCATCAAATACTAGAGATGTTATGAGACACAGGATTGGACCTAGTATTTATGAAAATCATATCAAACATTGGCTAGACATAACACAATTTGAGATGTCTATGAACTTTTGTAATGCATATCCTCATATAAAGATTGGGAAAACAATGTTTCAAAGGTTAAAGCCATATTATGTGAAGATAAACAAGTTTTTTGAAACTTCTTGTTGTCGTTACCATATTGAATTTGATCTCTCCTATCAGGTGTTTCGAAAGATGAGAGAAGAAAGATGTGGGTTTCAAAATGCACCTCCTAAACAAGCAAGTTTGTTCATAAAGTATATATTATGTGATCATGAAAATGGACCTCAAATAAACTACATAAAAGGAATTTGTGAGACATGTGGAAATTTGGCTAAATTTCCTTCAAGAATTGAGGATATTGACCTAAAAAAGATAGTAAATTGCAAGAGGTAAGTACTATTTTTAGAGAGTTTATTTGTTTCAATTTCTCATCGATCAAGTTATTTGGATTCTCTTTGATGTAATGTTTCATTGATCAAGTGTGGTTTATTATTTATTCGCATATTTTACTGACACAGGTACAAGTATGTAAAGTTGCAAACAAATTTTGGGAAAGAATCCACAAGGTTGAACTATGTAGAAGAGGAGATTCCCGTTGGAAAATTTATGGAAGATTTTCAAAAATGGATACGACCATACATACATCATTCCTTTTTTGCTAAGTGGCAAGTACAACAATTCCAAACATTGAGAGATACTTTCCCGCATGGAACAGTTCTATCAGTAGTTGGCTTTGCAAAAAATTACTCCTTTCTACATCAAAAGGAGATTCAATGAGAGTATTACTTTTCAAAATAGATCACTATTATGGTTCATGTGTGTTATCGACATGCACAATCATAATTGGATGGTGTTGAGAGTACAGATGAAGAAGGAGCCATTAAGAAAGAATATCACTTTTATATTAGTGATGATAAAGAGCATGACACACTTTTTGTCCAACATTGCTTTACAATATTTTTTGAGAATTTGAGAAGTAGGGGTGTAAAATTTGAAAATCATTTTGTATGGTCAGATGGATGTGCGGCACAATTCAAATCTTCATGGCCATTCTATGCACTTTGTAGATATCATAAAATCTAAAAAATACCACATGTTTGGAGTTTTTTGAGAGTGGGCATGGAAAGGGTGAGCATGATGGAGCAAGAGCTTGCATCAAAGGAGCTTTAAGAAAGCATCAAATGAGTTATTTAGAAGATCATATAGACAATGCACATGATGTTGTTGAATGGTGTAAGAAACACTTTGCATCAATGTGGTTGGTACATCTTCGAGAACAAACTGACACATTCCATAAGGAGGTGTTTTGGGAGATGCTCGAGATATGTATAATAAGTACATTAAATCAAAATTTGAATTTAATTAAATTTAAAATATATATATATATACATATTTGTTCATGTAATTTTTGTTGTACATATGCATACAGGTGTGAATAAGTCGATGCCATGGATGCAAGAGGGTAGAAAAACAAGACTCTTTGCATTGTGGTACTAGGAGTTGGATAGTCGCCATGGATGGATATTAGACACAAGGGATTACTCTTGTTTTTGCACTGAGTGCATTGAGGGAAACTTTGATTATGCATGCAACAATCAAGAACTTGGATATGTTGGTAAATGGGATACAATGCCACTAGTTGTTTCAGAAACATATGATGAAGACAAGGAAGAAAGATTTGAAGACATTCCTTTGATTTCAATTGATTATGACCATATTTCAGGATTGGTTAGAAAAGGTACACATGTAAGTTTTCAATAATTTAAATATTATACATATCTAGTTAATGATCTTTAGAGACATTTCTAATTTTTTTAGAATTTTTTTGTGTAAATTTGGTGTATAGGAGATGGTTTTGCAGTCATAGCAGAGCCTGGAAACATCGAAGGTGTTAGCTATTATTTATTGTGTTTCATAGAAGAGACAAATAAGCTAACAAAACCTGAAACAAGTGATGGAATGTTATTTCCCATAGGTGAGTTTGAATTTAAAATTTTCTATACATTGTATTCACATGTGCACATTACATTATAAACATTAAATATATATTGTACAAACCTTGAGCACGAAATTGTTGCACACGTTCATATGTCTTACCTTAGGTTCATGTTTCCCATGCAGGTTCTATTGTAGTGCAAGGGACATATCTAAAACAAGTCAAAGTTGTTCAGCATGGGATTCATTTTGTTGACTATCAACCTGATAACAAGGTATATCAATATAGTCACTTAATAATTGCTACCACTCTACAG
>VDFB02159226.1:0-49390 GCA_007258455.2 Sequoia sempervirens | reverse complement strand
AAACCCTAGGACCCCCTACCATTTATCTCTCTCCCACTCCCCCCTCTCTCTCTCTCAAGTATCTCCCTCCTACCAAGGATTAAATTTGATGGTTGACTTTGCCTGTCAACAAATTTTTTAATGACAGTTATCTATTCAAGGGTTCCCTTAAAACATTATGATATACCTTAGTGTATGTAAAATTATATATAAATCAAACATATATATCATTATAATTCTATATAAATTTTGAAAGTCTATCCAAAATATCTCCTTTTATCTGATACAATCTTCTTAAAATTTTGATTGTATTCTATTGCAAAAATCTCTAAATACGGTCATACAGCCATCAAATTTAAGCCCTACCTCCTACCCCCACTCTCCCTTTCTCTCCCACTTCCTCCATATCTCTCTCTCAAGTGATAATTTAAAAAGAATATAATTTATATTTGTATTAATATGAAAAATTAATTTTTAATAGAGGGGGTTCAACCGAACATCTTTAGAATGTTCGACCGAACCCATTTTAAATCTATTTTTTTATTATATGTTGAATGGGTTCGGTCAAACCCCTATTCGACTGAACTTTTTTTCTTTGTTCGACCAAACCCACTTATTTTCACCCTCATCCCCTAAGGCACCAAAATTGCTGAGAATTTTGCACTTCGAAGCTCGATTTGAGAATGAAAATGGAGGAGCTCTCAGAAACCCAACTAGTATCAGGTTCCCCTCAAAATGTGTTATCCAATGAATATAATTTTAATATGTTTTGATTATATTATCTATTTGTTTTTTAAGTTTTATTAAATATAGGTTTTTCATCAAAAACAAAACTCTTTGTTCTGCACATGTGGAAAAATAGAAGATTATCAAAACAAAAAAATTAAAAATATGAGTGCACCAGATATTGGAGTCCTTGATCCAACCAAAAATAAAATAAAATTTGATACATATAGTAAAAGTTATGCGTTATACGGTCGTGTTATCTCTGAATTGTAATTCATTTGACTTTGAAACTTGATTAAAGAAAAAATATTCAATAAAAAACTATCTAACCAAGTGGAAGCACTAGATATCAGAGTTACAAATCTAAATTTAAAAAAATTTGAATTTTATCTTTCAAGGAAAACAAGTTATGCGTTATACGGTGTGCGTCACATTTTTAAAATGTTGTTTTTAAAAAAAAAACCAATTTTCATGGGAGATAGAAAAATAAGTGCAATCTTATTCCAAAAATTTTGAAAAATATATTTTTAGAATCTACAGAGAAAATGTGACAAGATTCTAGTTTTCATCATCTTCAAATTTCTCATGGTTTAACCACTATAGGTGCCCGAATGTGAATATTTAGTTAAAAAAAATAAATTAGTGTCCAGTTTGGCCAAAAATTGTAAACCACTATTATGGGATCACCCTAAAACCAAAGCATATTAAAATTATATTCATTGGATAGCTCATTATGAGGACTACTTGATTCCAGTTGGGTTTGTGAAGAATCCTCCATTTTCATCCTCAACCAAAGCTTTGAAGTGTAAAAATTTAGGTTTTCAAAGTGCCTAAGGGGGAGAATGAGGGCGAAAGGGGGTTCAGTCAAACGCAAATTCGGCTAAACCCCCTTCCCAAAAGGGTTTTTTCAATTTTTTTTGTCCGTGCATGCGTTAATTTTGTTTGGTCGAACACTGGTTTGACCGAATGTTTTTTTCGTTCATTCAAACCTACAAGTTCGCTCGAACCCCCAAAATAAATTTTTTTGCCATGGGCTCATTTTTTGAGAGTTTTCCTTCCTCCATCAAATTGTAAACCACTATTGTGGCTTCACCCCCTTCATAATACGAACCACCTACTCTAAGGAATTTAAAACATGTCTTGCAACTTTTGATGTGGCCTTGTTGCAACTCAATAACTCATTAACCTTCACTGTTGCTTGTCTCCTGTTAGTAACCCCTACTGCTTGAAGTGACTCATCGAAAACGTTATACAACTTTTTCACTAGTAGCTACAACAAATCTTAGACCTTGGGGGAGATGAAGGCAAGGAACTACTCCACAAATGTGCTCACTTGTGTGTTGAGTTGTGAGTCTATGATGAACCTAAGCATAGGCTTCAAGTGTGAGACAACATTCTTAATCCTTTCCTAGAAGGAGGCCTATAGTTTTTGGACCATTGGGAGGATATTTGTGGTCTAGGAGTAGGTAGCAAGGTCATCCTTGAGCTGCTAGATTTCCCGGTCCCTAGCTTGGGACTATTGTTGCATTTTTTATTGCAATCTCATAGAGTTTGAAAGACACTTTTGAGCCTATGCTAGCTCAATCTCTTTTTGTTGCAGCTTATTTTGAGCAGCCTCTTTTTTCTTTTTAAAGTTCTCCACTTGAGCCTTTACCTTTTCCACTTGTACCTACATATGTTCCCTCTAGCTTGCTTCTAATTTGAAGCTCTCGGTAGTGACATGACTTTGCAAATCGGATCTCATTTTAGTGAGTTCTACATCCTTGGCTTTGGCTTCTACATTTAAGTGATCAATAGTGACCTTGACTCTTATGAGTTCTTGCTCTTTCTTTTCTAGATGTCAATTGACCTTCAAGTAGTTCATAGTGATAGACTTTTGAGTCTCTTCCATGAGCTCAACCCTATCATGTGAATTCACCTAGTTGAGATTTAGGCCAATGACGTGAATTGAGTAATCCTTGGATACATCTACTCTTGGGGATCGATTATTATGGGTGCCATGTAGTCAATCATCAGAGATTGTTGAGTGGGGTTGAAAAAGGACCTGATGTGTAGCACGGGCATGGCCTTCACCACTTTTCCTCTTCTTTTCTCTACCCATGCTTCTTGGGACTTTTTCCATAATCTCCAACTACTAGTGAAATTGATCTTGTGATTGAATAATTTCCCTCACAAAGGGGGATCATGTGGCAATATGAAGGGAATGGCAACTTTTTGTGAGGTAGCAAATGTTGTTCCCTTGGGGATGAGTGGATGAATGAACAACATGGAAGGTGAAAAGGGTGGTAAGCTATGAAATGGGATGTCAAATGATTGTGCTACAATGGATGTATTTGAAGTTGGTGAAGGTGGAGGAGTGGAAAATAGTGCAAGCATGGTGGATGGTTGAGTGATAACCAAGGAAAAACTAGTGGAAGACATAAATGAAGTAAATAATGAAGAATCAAGAGAAAGGAGAGGGGAAATAAAACTTACATGTGTGAAAATCGGGGGCAGCTAAGTGGTGCCCACACTTGATTCCTCTACCTCTTCTTCTTCTTCATCTCCCCCTCCCTTTTTCAACACTCTCTTTTTATTTTTGGACTCGGAGGGAGATCTAGATGGTTGCACCTCGACGGTGGGTTGAGTGCCCACTACTTCTTATTGCCCTCAATTTGTCTACTCCTACTATTAGGTTGTTACATAGAGAGGAGGAGGCCATGTTGCAAGCCTTTGAATTTTTCAAATTCCCTCCTCTTTTCCTAAAGGGGTGTCCTCTTCTTCTTTAACCAAAACTTCCTCTTCCACTAGAGCTCATCCAAGATCCTTTCAAATTGCTCATCAATTTTGACATCCTCAAAATTTAGTTCCATATTGTGGATCTTCTACCTATACTTCCAATAGGCTTCCATTTTTTCCTTGCTCCAGCCCCTTTGGATGAGCTATACTCTTAGACCTTTGGTTATGATCTTTGAGAGATCAAAATCCCTAACTGGTTTGTAAAAAGACTCCCATGGTTGGCAGGTAACTGAGGGGCTCTTAGATAAATCAATGTAATATTTGATATCATCCTTCATTGGTGTCTTTCGCTCTTTGAAGTGTGGTTTGCATTCATGGATGAAGGGGAGGCTTTCCTAAGAGTGGAAAAATGGTCTTTTGGATAATTGCAACATTGATCGTTGATTTGGTCCAACCTAAGCTCTGTTAGCTTAAGCGCAAGCAAATGCTATTGAGATCTCTTCATCATTGTAATACTATCCCTTGAAAAGGGGATCCATATCATAAAGGTACTTATTCTTTCACCCTAAGCCAAAAATGGAATCCACCACATCAAGTTGGTAGGCCAACTCTAGGGCGAAGTTTTTGTTTGTAAGGATCCACAAAAGCTAGAATGGCTCCTCCTTAAACCCATAGACTCAAATGAATCTAAAGTGGGCTCTAAAGAACCATTCATATGGACCATTCTCTTTGACTGTATATTATTTAGAAGGTGATTGCTTCCTGACTAAGGTCAATCAAGACAAAATATAGGAAGTGATCTATGAGCTCATGGTAGTCTTGAGTGACCAACAGGATGTGGGTCCACACAAAGATGAGAATCACTATATGTGGGTATGATCTTGTTTTTGTCACATTGATGGTGAAGCATGGGGTAGTGCGTTGGAAGAGGATCATGTGTATAAGAAAATAATAATACATGAAAGTGTTCTCTGCTAAAAAATTTACCATCTGAGCATGGAGTCCATCAACAATGGTTTCTGCAATGTCCATTTTGTATGCCTTCTCCCTACTCACTATCTTCAAGTGGAAGGTTGCACCCAAATGAAAATAATGGACATTGGCATCTGAATCTAGCCCAAAAATGAATGCTAGCATATATAGGGTATCTTTCATGTCCTATGCAACAAAGCTCGCGAGAGTGATGGGCAAAGGTGGCAACTTGGTGTATCTTCAATGGAGCACTAAATTGAGGAACCTCAATTTTTAGACATGGGTGTCCCACATAGTCTGCAAGCTCTCAATATTGTAGACATCTACATTGGGGTCATTGGGGAGTCGAAGCATCTCCTACACTACTTCTGCATTGATATCCACATTCAAGTGGAAACCCTAAATGACACCTTTATTAGTGTTGTACACATCCATGTGTTGTGTCAGGGTAGAGCTCCACAATCTAAAGCCGAAAGATTCATAGTTGTTGTTTCAAACCTTTGTAAGCATGTAGGCATGAACCCCCTCCATCGGGTTCTTTAGGTTCTTGGCTAATTTCTAATCAAAGATTCCATATCCACAAAGTCTAAGACTTGAGAAGGGTCCTTGTAGCATCCCTTTGAAACACTTGTTACATTAGGGATTATGGGATTAGGTTGCACAGGGATCAAAGCATATGATTTTTACCCTTGGAACTGAGGAGGAAGCTATCCACACTTGCCTAATCCTTGAGATCTCCGCCTTCTAGGATGTCCCCCAAGAGATGAGGACTCAGAAGGCTCCATCTAAAAACCCTTCTCAATTTAACCTTTTATTGCTCTTGGAAAACACTGATCACTGAATTTTTGCTCATAATTCTACACATAATTATTCGTTGAAGGCTCTCTCCTTAGCTTAATGCTCTAACAAACTCTAGAGTGTTTAAATGTTTTGTTTAATCCAAAAATGGGTATTTATTAATTAGTGCTCCTAATGTAATCATGTAGCTTTTTGAGTTTGGTGCCCATAATTGGCTTCATCAAAGGAAGATACATTTTGAAAAATCTCATAACCAGCTGGGAAGCGATGGAATGGGCTAGGAAGTCTAGCAAAAACTTTGGTATGCTCCTATTACATTTTGAAAAAGCATATGATTAGGTTGAATAGACTTTTCTAATGATGACATTAGAATCCTTTGGCTTCTCAAGTGGATTTTTCCAAATGTTGAGAACACTATTGAATGATGTAGTGGCCTAAATTGACATCAATGGCTTGCTATCAGAACACTTCCCTCCACATGGGTCTATTATAAAATTTTGTCCTCTTGTGCCTGCTTTATTTGTAATAGCCTCAGATGCTATCTTTTACATACTAAGAGATGTTATTGTGTCACCTAAGGAAAAAGGTCTAGATCTCCCTAATGGAGATGAACTTTTAAATATACAATTTGGAGATGATACTATAATATTTGTTAACTTGGTTGAAAGGAACATAGAAAATATTATGCACAAGCTTAATCTATTTTATGAAGCCTCATGAGCTAGAATTTCTATGGAAAAATATATAATGCTCAATTGGAATAAGAGCCCCCCAAATTGGTTCAGTAAATTTTGATACAAATGGGGTCGTCAAATAAGAAAATTAGATACCTTGGCATTTCATTTGCAATTAAGCCTTGCCTAAAATATATGTGGGACTAGGTTAAGTAAAATATTGACAATAAACTAAGCCAATGGAACAAACAATATCTCTCACTATAGAGTAGATTTCAAGTGTGTCAAAAGATTTTATCTAGTATTCTTTAGTATGGCTATTTAATAGCTACCAATTAAATGGCCAAAAAAATATTAGGCAATTTCTTTGGTTAGATGGGAAAGGCAATAAGAAAAAGAATGTTTTGAAATGGGAATGGTGTTGCATAGACAAGATGGAAGGGGAACTAGGGCTGAAATATTTAAAGAAGCATGGAATAGCCTTGGCTGGTAAATGGATCTTGAACATGCCTCAAATGGAAAGTAACCATGGAAGGTCCTAATTTTCAATAACATTCAATCAGTCTTACACCAAAGAAAGAAAAAAGGTTGGAAACAACTACCCTGAAATGACATCTTATTTGGGAGCTTTCTAGTATTTCCTATTAGATCTAACATTTTCAAGAGTTTATGGAAAACTTGGGAAATCATTAGAACACATTTTAAAAATAGTGAATTTGTGAATCTAAGAAAAGGTACTATATGTTAGGATAGGTCTATTTGGTGGAACCTCTCAAAAAAAGGAAAATTGTTTTCTTTATTGCAAGGTTGTTCAGCTAAAACATGGCACTTAAATGACATTAAATTCTTTAAGGACATAATTTGTAACACATCCACATTAGGTCTTTGTGTGATTGCAGATCTAGGTGCTTTAAAAGGCATTTAGATCATTGAAGTTTAGCTTTGAAACTTTTTGGAGTAATCTCCCTAGCGGTAAGGTCAAAATGTTCACAAAAAGTCACTTATAGCCTCGAAAATCAAGGTTTTGGATCTAGACTCTTGGAGGTACAAATTGAGCAGACCGAGAGCTACATATTCCACTTCCAATTTTCCAGAAAAGTTAAAGTGGACTCATTTTCCAAGAGTGGAAACTGAGTCCCTCTATACCTATTTTTCAAAAAAAATTGTGGATTTGGATACCCATTTGGCTAAAATAGGCTACGGTGCAGTTTTCCAGAATTGGGAGTGATTCACCCAGAATGGCAAATGAGTCCCACCAAGCTTAAAAATCAACATTTTTAGATGTTCAGAGCTATTTCCAGTCTCTTCAAGGTTTCCAAGTGCACATCATTCACATTTTTTTTTCTACTTTATTTACATTTCTAGGGATTTTCTTAGGTCATTGAGCATTTGTTTGCATATCACATTGCGTTTACAGACACTTTATGTTTTCCAAGTTTACACTTGGTGGTGAACCCATTTCTTGTCACAATCATCTCCAAGGACACCTTATAGTCATATCTCTCACATCCTTCAATGGGTTGAGATCTCTAAGGTGTCCTTGAATGTGAATATTGTGAAATCGCATCACTCTCCTTCTATCCCATTTTGTGGACAAGGAAGTAAAGTATCCATTTCTAGTGTCGACACCCTTAAACCCTCAACCCTTAAACCCTAAACCCTTAAACCTTTAATCCTATACCCTCAACCCAATACCCTTAACCCTAATCCCTCAACCCTTAAAAACTTAAACCCTAAACCCTAAGTCCTCAACCCAATACCCTAAACCCACAACCCTAATCCCTCAACCTTATACCCTTAACCCTAAAGCCTCAAACTTTAATCCATCAACCCTAATCCCTCAACCCTCAACCCTTAAACCCTAATCCATAAACCCTCAAACCTTAAACCCTAATCCATCAACCCTCAACCATCTATCCTCTACCCTTTACATTAAACCCTCAACCCTCAATTCTCAACCCTCTACACTATACATTGGATCCTCAACCCTAATCCATCAACCCTATACCCTCAAGCTTCAACCCCAATCACTCAACCCTAGACCCTTAAACCCTCAACCCTCATCCCTCAACCCTTAAACCCTCAACCCTTAACCCCTCAACCCTTAACCCCTCAACCCTTAAACCCTTAATCCCTCAACCCTCAATTCTCAACCCTCTTCCCTATACATTGGACCTTCAACCCTAATCCCTCAACCCTAAACACTCAATCCCAATCCCTCAACCCTATAACCTCAACCCCAATCCCTCAATCAACCCTCAACCCCAATCCCTCAACCCTTAAACCATTAATCCCTTTACCCTCTACATTAAAACCTCAACCCTAATCCCTCATCCCTATACCTTAAACCCTTAATACATTAATCCCTCAACCCTTAAACCCTTAATCCATCAACCCTCTACCCTATACATTAAACCCTTAACCCTTAATTCTAAACCCTCTACCCAATACATTAGACCCTCAACCCTTAATTCCTAAACCATTAAACCCTCTACCCTATACATTAGACACAAAACCCTAATCCCTCAACCTTATAGTTAAACCCTAAACCCTTGATCCTCAACCCTAATCCCTCAACCCTTAAACCCTCAACCCTCACCCCTCTCTCCTATATATTAAACCCTTAACCCTAATACATCAACCCTATACCTTAAACCCTAATCTCTTAACCATCAACACTTAAACCCTAATCCCTTAAACCCTAAACTTGTAAACCTTCAACTTGGAAAACCTCAACCCTTAAGTCCTCAACCCTTAAACCTTAACCCTAATCCCTATCCCTAAACTCTCAACCCTCAACCCTTAAAACTTAAACCCTAAACCCTAAACCCTCAAAAATATGCCTTAAACCCTAATCCCTCAACCCTTAAACCCTAATCCCATAACCTTTAAACCCTAATCCCTCAACCCTTAAACCCTAATCCCCCAACCTTTCAACACTAGTCCCTTAACCTTTAAACCCTTATCCCTTAAACCATTAACCCTCAACCCTCAACCCTTAAACCATCAACCCTCAACCCTATACTTAAGCCTTAATCCATCAACCCAATATCTTAAACCCTAATGTACCTATACCCTATACTCTTAACCTTGGATACTCAACCCTGAACATTATCCCTCAACCTTCAAACCTCTACCCTATACCCTATACCATATACCCTCAACCCTATACTTATTCCCTAAACCCTCAACCCTCATCCATATATCTTATATCCTCAACCTTAAACCATGAACCCTATATCTTAGAAACTCAACCTTGAACATTATCCCTCAACTATAAACTCGTAACCCTCAACCGTATACTTTAAACTCTAAACCCTACACCTACAAATCCTCATCCCTATACCATATAACCTCACCCTTATACCCTAAACCCTGAATATTATCCCTCAACCCTATACTTAAAACCTAAACCAAATGTTCTCTCAACCCAAGTCACCCTATGCCTTATACCCTCAATCCATATCATAAACCCTAAACCCAATATCCTAAACCCTAATCCCTATACTTTACACACTTAATCTTATACACTCAACAAGCTAAATATTATCCCTCAATTGTAACCCTCAACCCTCTACCTTCTATGCTCAGCCTATTCTTTAAGCCCTAATCCCTAGACCCTCAACCCTATACCTTAAACCCTAAACCTAGAAACCTCAACCCTCATCTGGTCTATAACCTATACCCTCACGCTTATATACCATAAACCGAAAACCCTTGCATACATACATACGACCATACATACATGCATACATACATACATACATACAAGCACACATAAATACATACATACATACATACAAACATACAAACATACATGCAGGCATACATACATACAAGCATGCATACATACAGGCATACATACAAGCATACATACATATATACATACATACATACATACATACATATATACATACATACATACATACATAAAGGCATACATAAATTGAGGCATACATACATACAAATATATATGCATACATACATCAAACATACTTAACAAACATACAAAAAAAAAAATCCAAGCAAGACATAATGCGAACATGTTATAACACGCTCGCGTTATGTCAAGCTTGAGAAACATGTAACAACATTTTGCAAAAAAGGGAGAAAAAGACAAAACAAAATATAACACGAGCATGTTATAACACACTCGCATTATATCTTGCTTTGGGAATCCCCAAGCCTTAGTCTTGGGATTTGCTTTGGATTTCCAACCCAAAGGCCTTAAGTGCCTTCCCAACATCCAAAGACATTTTGTTGCATATTCTACAAGATTTCACATCTAATCTCATTTGTGCTAATTGTCAGGTTTGCATGTGTTTCAAGGTTGAGTAAATCTAACACTTGGGTAATGTTAGGCTCTCTCTTAGCTATTTAACAGTGTAATTTTTTATATTTTGATAATGTTAAGGCTTTCATCTTTAATTTATTTTGTTTGTGTGTCCATTTTTTTTCAACAATCAATGTTTGGTATTTATTACTTCATTTTTTAACCGTTCATTGAAATTTCAAATAAATTACACTTTTATAAACTAGACTCCATTCTACACATTCAAAAAATACATTTTTGAATAGTTTTTAAAAATTATAGGGGTAGCACAGCCAAAATTTAGTTTTTCAAGATGTGTCCACTCTGAAAATTAGTAAGAAATCAAATTTTCATTAAAAAATTATCAAAAATATCGAGCATAAACTACATGCTAGCTAATTTCTCATTGAAGTGATTTTAAAAATACCAAAAAAAAATTATCCTTTTGAGGGAGCCACAAAAGATGCTATGTTTTGTTTTTTCTAACAAAGACAACACCAATTTCTATGGCTCCTTTTTTTGAAGCCCTCAATCTCTACCATTTTCAAAAATAATTAATCGTTTAGAAAGTAGACTTAGAGTATTACAAACATTGTTTTGTTGCATCTTTAAATTTTGAGTATAATTATCCTTAATTTCTCATCCAAGGTCAGTATTTCCTTATTTTAGAAAAAAAGTGGCCACTTAAGACCCCTTTTTGGCCCCCTATCTTCCTACACTTACCCCATTGTAGAATCAAATCTTTGAATTCAAGCCATTAATCTATAATCTTTATGCCATCATCTGATGGTTCTCATTTGGACCTTCATCCTTAAAACATAGTTGTTGGATTAAGTTGCTTTAAAATAGTGTCATAGATCTCTACTTAGGGCAACAAGCTAATATTCTACTTTGGACACCCTTAGGACAATGTCACCAGGGACACGAGTCATCATACTGTGTTCCCACAATGCTAAATCAAGGACCTATTGACCCTCAACAAAATGGTAGAAGGATACCATCTATCTGCTTACATCATCTCTTTGTACTCATGTCCTCATGCTAACCATAAAACTTTCTTTGTCGAGAGCCTTAACCTTGGAACCACCGATAAAGTTGTCACTTTTCTGCACTTCCATGCACAAATGTTGACGTTGCTATATGAGAAATGTGGGCACATGGGAGTCGTCCGATCGGCTATTGCTAAACCTAAACTATCAATCATGTGCAATCGAATATTTACTTTCAGACTTAGGTAAATTTAAAGTCTTCATCACTTTTTGAGCTGGTAATATCTAGGTCGAGGGGTTGGTTTCTTCATGAATTTGAAGGCTTAATTTGTAACTTAAGCTATTGGTAATGCCCTATCACTAGAATCAATGATCAATTAAAAATTTTGTGAAGGCACTATGAATGAAGCTGTTAGGGTTTCTCTACTGAACCCTAATTTGACCAGAGAGAAGATATAACTCAATTTTGAGCTCCATTCTTATCCTCTAAATCTACGAACCACGCCTTTGAAACAAGCATGAAAAACCCACATCAGATCGGCCATTAGTTTTCTCTAGAAACCATCAAAAACCTGTTTTGCAAAAACATGTCAATATTGCATGACAACTTTACAACATTTTGAGTAGCTTTGTAACAATTGTGAAATATGCTCTTCTCTCCATCATACTTCATCAACCAACCTATGGTTGATCCACTAACATCAATGACATCTAGTCTTCCAATTTTACAAAAAAACATTTCAATATTGCATGACAACTTTGCAACATTTTGAGCAACTTTGCAACAATTGTGAAATATGCTCTTCTCTCCATCTTACTTCATCAACCAACCTATTGTTGATCCACTAATATCAATGACATCTAATCTTCCAATGATCTCTCGTTAATCCATTTTCCTCTTGAAATATATGAGATGTCCTTTTCACATCAATGGGAACATATTACCAACAAAAGGAAGTTTCTAAATTAAGGCTAAGTTAACGGATTATGAAAGGAATAGTTGATTGGAAAGAAATTCAAAGTTAAGTGGTGAGTGAAAATAGAAAGATTAAAATAAATAAAATTTATTTATTTTCTCACACATTAATAATTAAGTAAATACAAATATTTATTTAACTATAGAACAATATAGAAATTAGATAATTATTTATTTAATTATAAATAAGATTTGAGATTAAATAATTGAAAATAATTATTCAATAAAAAGAGGTTAATTAATTAAATAAATTTTTTTATTAATTAACCTTAGAGAAAAGTTAGAATAATTAAATAGTTAAAATTATTTAACTATATGGAAAAGAAGAAAGATGCTAACCTATTTAATTAGTTTAAAAAAATTACTTTAGGCTAAGGACAATTTTTAGTGTCTCACTAACTAAATAATTTAAATTGATTATATACTTGTTAATTACATTTTATTAATTAACTTAGATTTATTTATTTAGTATGATTTTTTTATTATCTCCAATAATAAAGCTCCTAGTTGTCATAGTTCTGCTTGTAAATTTTACAAGACCCTTTGAGGTTATGTTGGGAAGGATCTTCATAAATTATATAATGAAGCCTTCTATTCCAATTTCCTAGGAAAGATTATTAATAAAAGAAATATAAAATTCATACCAAAGTCTAGTGATTCAGAAGGTATATGTAATTGGAGATTGATCACTTTGCTCAATGCTTCCTACAAAATCATTAGCAAAGCCCTTACGTAGCTTAAGTTACACCATCTTACATAGATTGTATGACCTGAGAAAACTTGTTTTGTCAAATCCAAATGTATTCTAGATAATATCATTGTAGTTTGTGAAGTTAGAGAATGGGCTCAATGATTTCATCAAAATTATTTTTTCCAAATCATATGATTGCATTGAGTGGCCTTCTATTATTGCAATGCTCTAGGCATTGTGATATGATCCTTGGTTTATTGAATCAATTTGTACACTCTTTATATATGCTTCAACTTTTCTCACTATCAATGACCACCAATCTAGTTTTTTTGGCCTTTTCAAGTCTATTATCTAGAAATTCCCTTTAGCTATAGTATTTTTTGTTTTTATTGTTGAAGGGTTTGGACACCTCTTGGATCATTCAGTTTCTCAAGGGCTAGTTAAAGGTATTTATTTACCTAATTCATTAGCTCAACTTGTTAATGGTCATTTTGTCAAGACAAATATTTTCTCTCTTTTGGAAGAGGAAAATAGTGTTAAATAATCTTTGAGCCTTTTCTTCCAATTTTTTTTAAAGACTTGTGTTCAACAATTCAATGGAAAATTACTCAATGTTACAGATTTTCCTTCTTACCAAAAACTCCCTAGCTCAACTCTTTTGGGTGGAAGTAGATTAGGTATAGTGAGATTTTTAAATTTTAATGCATACCTCTTGATTTTCAAGCTTCTATGTTACCTTTGTGGCAAGATATGCTTGTTAGAATTGAGAAGAAGTTCCCTTACTAGGTTACTAAGCCTCTATATTTGGTATGGATGTTTTAATTTTTTTCAAGATTCAAACGACCACCCATGTTTATTATTCTTCCCACTAGGTGCCTTCTAAAGCCTCATATTTGGAGCTATAAAAGATTCATAGAGATTTTCTTTGGGCCTCCTCAAAAAATCATTGAGGTTTTCATTGGGTGGCTTGGAAGTACTATTATCTCCCTCATGATGTAGGTGGAGGGTGATCCCATAATAGTGTTTTACAATTTTTGGCCAAACTGGACACTAAAATTATTATTTTTAACTAAATCTTCACATTCGGGCACCTATAGCGGCTAAACTGTGAGGAATTTGAAGATGGTGCAAACTAGAGTCTCATCAAATTTTTGTCTGTAGATTCTAAAATATTTTTTCAAAATTTTGGAATCAAATTGCACTTCTTTTTCTATCTCCTACTGAAAATAGATTTGTTTCAAAAACAACATTTTTAAAAAGTGACGACAATCGTATAACGCATAACTTTTTTTCCATGAAGGATAAAATTCTAATTTTTCAAATTTAAATTTTTAACTTTGATATCTAGTGCTTCCACTTAGTTAGATAGTTTTTATTGAATATTTTTTCCTTAATCAAGTTTCAAAGTCAAACAATTACAATTCGACATGGCGTGTATAACGGTAACTTTTTTTGTATATGTCAAAATTTAATTTTTTTTTTGTTGGATCAAGGACTTCAATATCTGGTGCACTCATATTTTTAATTTTTTCTTTGATAATCTTCTATTTTTCCACATGTAAAGAACAAATAAATTCATTTTCGATGAAAAACCTATGTTTAATAAAACTTAAAAAACAAATACATAACAAAACCAAAACATATTAAAATTATATTCATTGGATAGCTTGTTCTAAGGAATACCATAATAATTTGAAATAAATTTTAAATGAATTCATTTGATCCCCCAAAATCTAAATCAAAAGTGATTTTTATCAGCATTTTGATAGGTGTAAAGGAGACGTATTTATAGGTATGGTTTAAAACTAGTGAGGTTCTATCCAAGGGGGTTTGATCTAAGGTGATTTGATCAAACCCTCTTTAATTGGAATCCTTAAAATGGAAATTTTTAAGGCTTAAATTATTATATTTTCTAAAAATATGTGATTTTAGCTAAAATTCGTTCCTCTCAGGAATTGTAAACCACTATTATGACAGCACCCTGGATCAAGCATAATTTCCACTTAGCATCAAGGTTTGGTTTCATATACCAATTGGATCATTCGTGTTATAGATGGTAACGATGCATAGAAAATTTTGGTGTGGCATATTATTTCTTTTGGTCATCCAACTAGGAGATTAACCTAGAAGGGAATTGGTCCTCATACTCTCATTTTATGGATTTTTTAATGAAAATTATTTGGCGGGCTTGGGAAGATATGAAGCCTTGGATTCTCTAGAATGACACTATTTTTATAATGGTCTTTCTATTAATCAAAAATCTATTTGGTGGCCCACTCTTATGCAATTTTAAACTCATCCTCTTGCTAAAATCCCTTGGGTTTGTGCTTTGAGGCTTCTCAAAAAGGGTGTTAAAACCCTCCCTAATATTTTTTCTAAAGTTACCAAGAATATTTCATCTTGAAATGAATCCAAGGATAAATTTTACTTTTCCAATCAAGATGATGAAACCTTTGATGTTGTAATTGAAGCCATCCTCATTCATGTGGCTCAAAAATTTAGCATTTGGTCTTGCAAACCTTAGTGGAAAGATTGGAAGTTGTATCCTAATACAAAAATTCAAAATCATAAGTCTCGTAATGACATTCTTGGAAATTCATCTTATTTTTCTATGGTGCCTACTTTGAATGAATGATGGCTTATATAGTCTCCATTACCAATTTGGTAGCATAAATTTCACAACATTTGATCAGTTGTGCTTGAATAAAAGCTAGCTTGTTTTCTTGATGTATTATTTTCAAAGGCCTCCTCATTGGTTCTAGGTTAACTCACTTGGGGATTTCAAAATCCTTGATGTCCTTTTTGTGGTTATGGAAGTCTCTCAAGCATCTCTTTTGGTTATATCCCAAGGCTCAAGATAATTGGACTTAAATTCATGATTTTTTCAAGCCTTTTAGGGATGAACCTTTTTCTTGGCATATGGTGTTAATAGGGGATTGGTCTCAAATATGCTCCAGTTATAATTATATTTGGCATGCTTTCAAGGTGAGGATTATTTTTAGCATCTCAAAAGATAGAAATTCTTTTGTTTTGTATTTTTATTGTTTACAATTTATTTCTTTACACTAAAGTTGTGATATGTTCTAATGTGCTTATATAGATTCAAGTGTAAGTAAATAAAGTTACACTTGATGTTGCTCTCTTACAAGTTTTGTTGGATCACTGGGGTAATGCCCCCTTGTGTTGTTACCAAATTCTTTTGAATCCCACCTCATCTTGAGAATGTAATCAGTTTGTGCATGACAATCAAGATGTTGATTCATAATCATTTCTATCTCTTGTAAGAAGATATCATGCTCAATGGGATTGGTTGTGGCCTCTTGACCATGTCTATTCTTCGCCATCACTTTTTAGTGGTAGGAATATAGGTTAGCTTAGTTTTGACAAATTTCCTCATCTGAATCTTGGTATTTCTCCTATTTGTGTTACAAGATAATCAAGATAATAATGTTAAAGATGATGGCGATGGATGAGACTCTCTCATAAACACTTCAAACCTCAATGATGTGTGGGAAAACCAGATGATTGAGATCCTCATCCTCATCTCTCTACTCTTGCTCTCACCCCTTAATAACTAGTTTTGATTGTGTTAATGTATTTTGCTTGAGATGAATGTGACTATGCTCATCTAGCTTTTTGTGTGAATATATATAACACAATTTTAAAAATGATAATATAAAAACTATTTATTAAAAAAAATGGTATATTAAAACTTACATATATGTATATGAGTGGAAGAATGCAAAATTCGTTAATAGACATGTGGCTCCTAGGAGTGAAATGGCCAACAAAGCTCTACCTAACTACCCTTTTTCATCAGATTTGTAATAGTTTTATCCGGAAACATGTGCATGTGCATGGAATATCCTTATAACTGCATGTGCATGTCCATGTGCATGGAAACATGTGCATGTGCATGTGCATGGAAGTTCCTCTCTACAATTTTATAACTGCACTTTATTCTTTCTAATTGCATTTCTTCAATTAAAAAAAATAACACTTTAAAGCTGCCCTTTTTCATCAGATTTTTACTAGTTTTCTTCGTTTTTCATCATATTTTTAATAGTTTTATCCGGAAGCATGTGCATGCGCATGGAATATCCTTAAATATTCCACTCTCCTTTTTCAAATATGTTCATTTGTTTTATTTTATTTTTTGTTGGGAGAATAAGTGGAGCATAATAATAAAAATCGGCGCCATAATAAAATAGTGTGAAACTTATATTACGCTTCACGCCGACGTTGACAGTTTACCTAGTACCAAAATAATACATAGTTGATTGAAAAATAGTTTGTCTTCAATCAGAAGAATCTGTAAACTAATTATTATTCTATCCAGTAGTTGGGTAGAAATTGAAATTTAAAATTGAAGTGATCAAAAGTCAAGCTAGCCATCAATATTCTCCATAGTGCCGAACACCTATACAACTGCATCTCAGGATTTATGAAATTTGTTGGAGATTTTATTCCATTGTTGAGGAGTCGGGTCCATCTCATTTTGATCTTTGACAAGTTTTTCCACCAATAAAATTTCGGTTATAAGTCATACTAAGATTGTGTGAATCGAGATTAGAGCGACGTCATACGTCAAACTTTGTTCCCTTCATTCTATATACACTTCAAACTACCCACAAAGAAAATCATTATTTTATAGACAAAATAGAGTTTTCACTGCATTTTTTTATAGTTGAAATGGTAAATTTTCATGTGGTACAATAATGGTGAGGGTTAATGAACAGAAAGTGGGTTTGACTATTTTCAAGGAAATGACCACTCTAAATTATATTTACAAGGAAAAGATCAATTAATTCAATTCAAACTTGTAGAGAAATATATTGTAAACGATTAAGGTTTTTTTAAAATATGTAAAAGTGTTATTGGGTCTTTGGTTTCATGAAGCTGAAAGGTTCTAAATGAGTCCACCAAGGATCAAGTCTTATTGAGTGCAAGGCTCGGATACTATAAGGGATGAGGTAGGATCATGACTTGGATGGATTTGGTAGAATGGATATTCTTTAGTCCTTGCCTCTCAGTTGAAGATGCTTTAGCCTAAGGCCCGTGCTCTCATTTTGGGTAGCAAAATGATCTTGTAGATTATATAAAATCCTCCATAAAAAAGTTTGAAAAAGTGAACACTCATTCCAGACTTTAAGAAAAATGAAACACAAGAATGCCCTTACCACACAAATAAGTAACTTGTTTTACATAAAGTCAAATACCTTGTATATAACTTTGTAATGTAGATCATAACTTTTCTCTTACAACAATATTATTTTTCAAGGTTATATATAAGTACAAAAGTAATGAGACAATTAAGTTCCTAGAGCATTCTAGAAGCTTTGCATGTAGGAAGTTAGGTCAAGTAAATTTCTATCAAAATAGAATATGATTTTCTTCACACATTAAATTGTTGTGCTTTTCAATATGATATAGGTTATGCTAGGAAGTTGTTGGGATAAACCCATGTCACATTCTCTCTAAATAAATTCTCATTCCAAAAACACACTATAGTTTCTTTCCCAAAAATTTCAAAGTTTCACATTTAGAAAAGTGAAGATTTTTCCCCTACTTTGAAACAACAATGAACCATAAAGAGATTTAAACCCTGTAAAAACATTATTAATGTGCTTCAAACCTTGAATAATGTGTGGTACACTCTACTAAGGCTCAAAGAAGCAACAAGGCAAGTAGGGGTAGAGTTGCATGAACTAGTTCTCTTTGAAAAAGGAGAGTTGTGCTAAACAAAGACTAGTCTACATTGAAACCTATAATGGAGGTGTTGATGCCCACAACTATCCTTCTCGACAAACAACCTCCTTTGGGAAGTTTCACAAATGTGGGACCAAATTTGTTATCTATGAAACTACCTCTAGGATTTTAGAAGCCACCTCTTTGAATATTGGGGGAGAAAAGGGAAAGAAGGAAATGCAAGAAGCAAACTAAATTAAAATCTACCCTAAGGTGATGTTCCAAAATCATTGATGTGGTTTGTTCTTAATATTGCATAATATAGCCTAAAATCTTTGAAGCACTACAAACAGTTTAAAAGAGCATGTGCAAGATTTAAAGTTTGCAATATAAACAAAAGTCAAGTACTATAGAAGCGAAAAAAATATAAACAATAGACAATAATTGATTTCACATATTTAAACATAGAACACCGCGTTCTCTTCATTGTTGGGTGAAGAACGAATTACAAAGGCCAAAAGGAACAGTATATAATATTTAATGTTTCTCGTGAGAGACACGTGTTAAGGTTCAAGAATGAAAAACAAAAAATTATGCTATTTCTATTCAAATATAAAACTATTACAATACTATTCTTGGTAAAAATTGTGAATCCAAAAAGGTCATTTTACAAAAGATATAACTTCATAATATATAGGCACAACGGCCTTGGTGTGGCGGAGTTTACAAGACAAAAGTATCACTGCCTAGAGTTAGGCACTCTTCTTCATGATGAGGTCATTGTTACCGTCTAACTGAAAGGAGAGTGCTTCGGCTCATACATGCAGATGGTCTTCAGTCTTGGACATGGCGCAACCCTAACACCTCATAGTTTTCTTGATGCTAAGAGAAAGCATTGTGGCGACACATGTCTATCTCTAAACTGGTCTTGAAATCTTCATTGGGCACGAAGCCCACCTTTCTCGACCAATGGCATAACTCCTAGATATGAAAAGAAAAACCTTTCCATAGAGGAACTTTCCATGACAATGTGGCAAGGAGAACAACCCTATGAAGATGGCTCCATTTACGGATCACACTCATCATAATGGATAATGGAATGCCCTTTTATAATAAAGTAACCTCCTTCACTCTCGAGGAGCGTTGAGTTGCCACGTGGAAGCTCGACTCCCTTTCAGCTATATCTGTATTGTGGGCCCTACCTATTGCTCCTCGACCAATAGCGCAAGTCAGGGCTCACCAATACTTAGCCAACAATTTAAAAGCAACCTAGCAAAGAGGAGGTCGATATAAAGGATCAACCAACCTTTGAACATACACAAAACCTTTGAAAACGTGGATCTTATCCACAGTCTTGGTGATTCATAGGGGAATTTTCATGTGGATGGAAGAACCCCAAAAACACTAGCCTCAACCCAAAAAAAAGAAAAACTACAAAAATGGAGGACACTCACAAAACTTACAATTTTTGAAGAGTGAACTTCAGAGGGGTCCTCTCATCCTTTGAGGGTTGAGATTTATTTTTCAGAACTTCGAAAGGTCTTTCTAGATCGATTATCTCCTTAAAAGAGAAGCTACTCAATCCTTGTACTACTACCCACATTTGAAACTCTACCTAGGCAAGTGGCTACAAAATAGCCTCCACCTCAAAGACATTTGGTGTCTGACTCAGAGTTGTAAAAATGGTCTAGTGATTCTACTTCACAATCATCAACTCTTTGATTTGGTCCTCTAAAAGGACCATGTTGTCGATGAGGAACAGGGAGGGGATTCCTAACTAGACCAGTTGTTCAATGTGTCCCTTCATAATACGAACCACCTATTCTAAGGAATTTAAAATATGTCTTGCAACTTTTGATGTGGCCCTGTTGCAGCTCAATAACTCATTAACCTTCACCATTGCTTGCCTCCAGTTAGTAACCCTTGCTGCTTGAAGTGTCTCATCGAACATGTTATACAAATTTTCCACAAGTAGCTACAACAAATCTTAGACCTTGGGGGAGATGAAGGCAAGGAACTACTCCACAAATGTGCCCATTTGTGTGTTGAGTTGTCATTCTATGATGAACCTAAGTGTAGGCTTCAAGTGTGAGGCAACATTCTTAATCCTTTCCTAGTAGGAGGCCTATAGTTGTTGGACCATTGGGAGGATATTTGTGGTCTAGGAGTAGGTAGCAAGGTCATCCTTGAGCTGGTAGATTTCTTGGTCCCTAGCTTGGGACTATTTTTGCATTTTTTATTGCAATCTCATATAGTTTGAAAGACACTTTTCATCCTATGCTAGCTCAATCTCTTTTTGTTACAGCTTATTTTGTGCAACCTCTTTTTTATTTTTAAGGTTCTCCACTTGAGCCTTTAGCTATGCCACTTGTACCTACATATGTTCCCTCTAGCTTGCTTCTAATTTGGAGCTCTCGGTAGTGACATGAGTTTGCAAATCGGATCTCATTTTAGTGAGTTCTGAATCCTTGGCTTTGGCTTCTACATTTAAGTGATCAACAGTGACCTTGACTCTTATGAGTTCTTGTTCTTTCTTTTCTAGGTGTCAGTTGACCTTGAGGTAGTTTGTAGTGACAGACTTTTGAGTTTCTTCCATGAGCTCAACCCCATCATGTGAATTCACCTAGCTGAGATTTAGGCCAACGATGTGAATTGAGTAATCCTTGGATACATCTGCTCTTGGGGATTCATTATTATGGGTGCCATGTAGTCAATCATCAAATATTGTTGAGTGGGGTTGAAAAAGGACCTGATGTGCAGCACCACCATGGCCTTCACCACTTTTCCTCTTCTTTTCTCTACCCATGCTTCTTGGGCCTTTTTCATAATCTCCAACTGCTAGTGAAATTGATCTTGTGATTGAATAATTTCCCCCACAAATGGGGATCTTTTGGAAATATGAAGGGAATGGCCACTTGTTTTGAGGTAGCAAATGATGTTCCCTCGGGGATGAGTGGGTGAATGAACAACGTGGAAGGTGAAAAGGGTGGTAAGTTGCGAAATGTGATGTCAAGCAACTATGCTACAATGGATGTATTTGAAGTTGGTGGAGGTGGAGTGGAAAGTAGTGCAAGCATGGTGGATGGTTGAGTGATAACCAAGGCAGAAGTAGTGGAAGACATGGAAGAAGTAAATAATGAAGAATCAAGAGAAAGGAGAGGGAGAGTAAAACTTGTTATGCGAAAATCGAGGGCAACTAAGTGGTGCCCGCACCTGATTCCTCTGCCTCTTCTTCTTCTTCACCTCCCCCTCCCTTTTTCAACACTCTCCTCTTTTTATTTTTGGGCTCGAAGGGAGATCTAGATGGTTGTACCTCGATGGTGGGATGAGTTCCCACTACTTCTTGTTGCCCTCAAGTTGTCTACTCCTTCTATTGGGTTTTTGCGTAGAGAGGAGGAGGCCATGTTGCAGGCCTTTGAATTTTACAAATTCCCTCCTCTTTTCCTAAAGGGGTGTCCTCTTCTTCAAGAAAAACTCCCTCTTCCGCTCGAGCTCATCCAAGATCCTTTCAAATTGCTCATCAATTTTGACATCCTCAAAATTTAGCTCCATATTATGGATCTCCTACCTATACTTCCAATAGGCTTCCATTTTTCCTTGCTCCAGCCCCTTTGGATGAGTTATACTCTTAGACCTTTGGTTATGAGCTTTGCAAGTTCAAAATCCCTAACTGGTTTGTAAAAAGACTCCCATGGTTGGTGGGTGTCTGAGGGGATCTTAGATAAATCAATGTAATATTTGATATCATCCTTCATTAGTGACTTCCTCTCTTTGAAGTGTGGTTGGGGTTCATGGATGAAAGGAGGGGTTTTCTTAAGAGTGGAAAAATAGTCTTTTAGGTCATTGCTCCATTGATCGTTGATCTAGTCCAACCTGAGCTCTGCTAGCTTAAGCGCAAGCAAATGCTCTTGAGATATCTTCATTATTGTAATACCCACCCTTGAAAAGGGGATCCATATCATAAAGGTCCTTATTCTTTCACCTTGAGCCAAAAATGGATTCCACCATATCAAGTTGGTGGGCCAACTCTAGGGCCAAGTTCTTGTCTATAAGCATCCACAAAAACTAGAATGGATCCTCCTTAAACCCATAGACTCAAATGAATGTGAAGTGGGCTTTGAAGAACCATTCATATGGACCATTCTCTTTGACTGTATATTATTTAGAAGGTGATTGCTTCTTGACTAAGGTTAATCAAGACAAAAGATAGGAAGTGCTCTATGAACTCATGGTAGTCTTGAGTGACCAACAGGATGTGGGTCCACACAAAGATGAGGATCACTGTATGACGGTATGATCTTGTTTTTGTCACATTGATGGTGAAGAATAGGGTAGTGCTCTAGAAGAGGATCATGTGTAGAAGAAAATAATAATACATGAAAGTGTTCTCCACTAAAAAATTCACCATCTGAGCATGGAGTCCATCAACAATGGTTTCTGCAATGTCCATTTTGTATGCCTTCTCCCTACTCACTATCTTCAAGTGGAAGGTTGCGCCCAAATGAAAATTATGGACATTGGTGTCTGAATCTAGCCCAAAAATGAATGCTAGCATAGATAGGACATCTTTCATGTCCTATGCAACAAAGCTCGCGAGAGTGATGGGCAAAGGTGGCATCTTGGTGTAGCTTCAATGGAGCACTGAATTGAGGAACCTCAATTTTCAGACATGGGTGTCCCACATAGTCTGCAAGCTCTCAATATTGTAGACATCTGCATTGGGGTCATTGGGGAGTTGAAGCATCTCCTACACTACTTATACATTGATATCCACATTCAAGTAGAAACCCTAAATGACACCATTATTAGTGTTGTACACTTCCATGTACTGTGTCAGGGTAGAGCTCCACAATCTAAAGCCGAAAGACTCATAGTTGTTGTTTCAAACCTTTGTAAGCATGTAGGCATGAACCCTCTCCATCAGGTTCTTTAGGTTCTTGGCTAATTTTTTATCAAAGATTCCACATGCACAAAGTCTAATACTAGAGAAGGGTCCTTGTAGCATCCCTTTGAAACACTTGTTACACTAGGGATTGTGGGATTAGGTTGCACAAGGATTAAAGCATATGATTTGTACCCTTGGAACTGAGGAGGAAGCTATCCACACCCACCTAATCCTTGAGATATTTTCCTTCTAGGATGTCCCCTAGGAGACGAGGACTCAAAAGGCTCCATCTAAAAACTCTTCTCAAATTAACCTTCTCTTGCTCTTGGAAAACACAGATCATTGAATTTTGCTCATAATTCTACACATAATTCTTCATTGAAGGCTCTCTACTTAGCTTAATTCTCTAAGAAACTCTAGAGTGTTTAAATGTTTTGTTTGATCCAAAAATGGGTATATATTAGTTAGTGCTCCTAATGTAATCATGTAGCTTTTTGAGTTTGGTGCCCATAACTGGCTTCATCAAAGGAAGATACATTTTAAAAAATCTCATAACCAGCTAGGAAGCGATGGAATGGGCTAGGAACTCTAGCCAAAACTTTGGTATGCTCCTATTACATTTTGAAAAAGCGTATGATTAGGTTGAATGGACATTTCTAATGATGACATTAGAATCCTTTAGCTTCTCAAGTGGATTTTTCCAAATGGTGAGAACACTATTGAATGATGTAGTGGCCTAAATTGATATCAATGGCTTGCTATCAAAACACTTCCCTCTACAAGGGTCTATTATAAAAAAATTTCCTCTTGTGCCTACTTTATTTGTAATAGCCTCAGATGCTATCTTTTACATACTAAGAGTTGTTATTGTGTCACCTAAAAAAAAAGGTTAGATCTCCCTAATGGAGACAAACTTTTAAATATACAATTTGTAGATGATACTATAATATTTGTTAACTTGGTTGAAAGGAACATAGAAAATCTTATGCACAAGCTTAATCTATTTTGTGAAGCCTCGGGAGCTATAATTTCTATGGAAAAATATATAATGCTCAATTGGAATAAGAGCCCCCCAAATTGGTTCAGTAAATTTAGATACAAATGGGGTGGGCCAAATAATAAAATTAGATACCTTGTCATTTCATTTGCAATTAACCCTTTCCTAAAATATATGTGGGACTAGGTTAAGTAAAAAACTGACAATAAACTAAGCCAATGGAACAAACAATATCTCTCACTAGAGAGTAGATTTCAAGTGTGTCAAAATATTTTATCTAGTATTCCTTAGTATGGCTATTTAATAGCTACCAAGTAAATGACCAAAAAAATATTAGGCAATTTCTTTGGTTAGATGGGAAAGGCAATAAGAAAAAGAATATTGTGAAATGGGAATGGTGTTGCATAGACAAGATGGAAGGGGGACTAGGGCTAAAATATTTAAAGAAGCATGGCATAGCCTTGGCTAGTAAATGGATCTTGAACATGCCTTAAATGGAAATGAACCATGGAAGGTCCTAATTTTCAGTAAAATTCAATCAGTCGTACACCAAAGAAAGAAAAAAGGTTGGAAACAACTACCCTGAAATGACATCTTATTTGGGAGCTTTCTAGTATTGCCTATTAGATCTAACATTTTCAAAAGTTTATGGAAAACTTGGGAAATCATTAGAACACATTTTAAAAATAGTGAATTTGGGAATCTAAGCAAAGGTACTATATGTCAGGATAGGTCTATTTGGTGGAACCTCTCAAAAAAGGAAAATTGTTTGTTGTATTGCAAGGTTGTTCAACTAAAACATGGCACTTAAATGACATTAAATTCCTTAAGGACATGATTTGCAATAATCAACTAAAAACATTATTAGAACTAAGCTCTAAATACAAGCGCCCACCTTCACAATGGAGAACATACTCTACCCTTAGGGAAGTTTGCAGGGCCATTCAAGTAGTTGGTTGCCTTGGAAGGGACAATGGGGTTCTTGACATTATCAATTGGTCCAATGGAACAAAAAATCATAATTTAAAATGTAAAATAATCTACAAATCCTTAAGGTGCACACAAGATATTTATAGTTACATTAACAAATGTTGGAATCTAAAATTTGAAGAAAAAAAGTGGTACAAAATTTTCAAGATGTTGTGGAATAATATAAATTAGAACCAAAGGCTGCTTGTTTTAAGTGGTTATTTGTGTTACAAAAACTTCCCTTTGCTCAGCCTTCCAATGAATTGAATTTATGTACTGTATGTAAATAACCTAAAAATATAAGACATATCTTCTTTGATTGTTTATTTGCAAAAGAGATTTGGAATATGTTTTTGACTAATCTTGCAGGTTGGGGTTCAATAAAGGTAAAATTAAATGGCAAGAAATTCCTTTTAGTTCGATAGATGGTTTATGTAAGGCTAATAGTTTATTCTGGCTTATTCTGACATCTAATATCTTATGCAAAATTTGGAAGGCTAGAAATGAGGGTGTTTTCAGGGTACTAGGAGAGTATTTATTGAGTCTTATAGAAGACTCAAATTTCATAATATTTCTATGTAGGTTAAAATTACCATGAAGAATTCAAAGGAAAAGTTTTGGAAACTACTAAAAAAAGATTTAGTAAATGTCAAAAAAATAGGCAAAAGTTAGAAGACAGTGGCATGTCAATGAAGTTGGAAATTACCCTTATAATAATGAATTTTTAGCCTTCCAAAAGGAGTAAAACTCAAAATATCTAGATGAGACCTTGGAAAGAACAAGAGTTGATGGACTTCACAGTTGATCCGATTTTGGTATTGTAAGATGACTATAATTACAAATCTTCTTTGTATATATAATCAAGATATAAAGGACAAATTGTATGTTTTAAACATATTGACCTAGGATCAAGACCCTAAGTGGTGTGTTATCCATCAAATCTGCATAATCTAAAATAGATGTAAAAATCTTATTATATAAATAATTTTTAATACAAAAAAAATTATGCATATAATTTGTGGAGAAAATAAAGAGGGACATCAAGATTGTTGTTGGGTAGTTTATCAAGCACCATCCACCAACTATCCCAAAATTTTCTTGTTATACCCTCATGTGTAAACCATTTGATTTTTGGGATTCAAAAAATATTGGGCTAATTGGGCTTTGGATATTTCTAATTCTTTGAATTGGTCATAGGACAAACCATCAACATATTGTAACATCTTCAATTCTCTCTAGTCCTGAAGTGAAGTATGTTTCCTTGTGAGGGATTTAACATGACTAATTATTACCTCTAATTTTGATGTCATCAAACAAAATTGAGGGTGCTAACCATATCTTTGAGTTCAATATTCTTCAATTCAATAACATTTATATCAATTAAATCTTGAATTGAAGGAGGGTTTGGTGGAGGGTTTTCATTCTCAAATCCTTCAACTGTTTTTAACCTTGTTTATAATTAAAAATTTTTAAATTAACATAATTTTAACTAATTATTAAAATTTATAAACAAAAGCCTAACTTATACAAATAACTTGTGAGAAAACAAAAAAATGATGAAAAATAGAAAAAAATGACTTACAATTGACAAGTTTGATCGAAATCAAAACAAATATTTGTTTTGAAGTAGATATTCATTTCTTTCACCTCTAGAAATGAATAGAGATGTTTTTTTTATTTATAGCTTTACAAAATTGATATTCATTTTGGAATTTTCTTTTAATATTAAAAGCTTTCCAAAATGGATATCTATTTTGAAGAGTTTTTTATATTATAAAAAACTTTTCGAAATGGATATCCATTTTGAAAAGTATATTTTTTTAAATATTTAATATATTATTATATTATATGATTTTATATGATAATGATATATTATAATATTATAAGTAATATATATTATTATAATATAAATAAAATATTATTATTATTATATTATATGATATATAATATTATTATATCAATATTGTAACATTATTACTATGTATAAATTATATATTATATATATTATTATGATATATATTATTATATATAAATTATATATTATATATGATTTATATTATTATATCTAATATTATATATATTGATTATAATATTAATATATATAGGAGTGATATATGATATACATAATATTACATATTATGATATTATATATTATTATAATATATTATAATAATATATTATCATTGTATATTATAATAATATATACTATATATCATGTATAATATAATATAATATAATATAACAAGTGTCAAGTAGTGGCTAGTACTTTCCTTTATAGTATTGCAATTATTGTTTTCTAGATTTTTTTAAAATTAAATGTAACTTTTATTAATGTCTTCATAAAAATAAATGTAATTTTTGTTAATTATTGTATTTTAGTATTGTTAATTAGTTCTTTGCATGACCTAGCCCTAACCCTAACTCTAATTTTGTCCCTAACCCTAACTCTAACACTAACAATAAATTCTAAACCATTATCCTAATCTTAGACCTTTCTTTAACCCTAACTAACAATAAAGAATTGTAGCTCGTGACATTACAAAAAAATATCTATGAATTAATATTGTGAATAAGATTTGGAATAAAGATATTTAAAGATGGATAAAATTTTGGAGAATTATATCTATTATTCATATTTTAGTGATTTTTATTACTAATATTTTATGTTTAATTTATTTTAATTTTTGAATAGTTCTAACCATAATTTTTGCCTTATTCTTATTTCTAATCTTAATCCTAATTATTATAATCCTTATTTTAGGATTGTAATAATTAATAATAATAGGATTAGAATTAGAATTTAATTAATAATTATAATAATTTTAGTTATTTTAATTTAATTCTTATTTGTATTTATTTATGTTTTGAAGTTAATAAAATTTAGAAAATAAAAAAAGTGGCAATGTCAAATAGTTTAAGATTTAATTTCAATTTTATTTTAATTGTGTAAAATAAAATTCCTAGGAAGATTAGTTTATATCATAATTTATGATGTGCTTTAATTTAAGTTTTATTTTATTATTTTAATAGTGTGAATCCAAATCTCAATAAAATAGCTAATTGGTTTTTGTAATTTTTTTAATGAAAAATAAAAATTACATACATAAATGTAGAAAATTTATGTATATTTGTATAAAAATCACTTGATTTAATTTAATATATATATATATATAAATTTTAAAAAATCAAATATATTATATATCCTTTTAAATTATCATAATATTATATTAGTAAAAGTAACATTTACTTAGGGCGGTGAGCCTAGCTCAATTCGCTAAAGCATCCTATTGCAAGCAAGAGGTCACAAGGTCTAGTCTCCCTACCATCCCCGTGATACCGGAGGGCATGTTGTGCCAACACACTGAGTTTATAGGGGGTTTTATCCGACCAATTCCTCCAATATAAAAAAAAGTAACATTTACTTATTTTTGATGTCGGAGCCTTGCACTCAGCAAGACTTGATCTCTGGTGGACTCATTAAGAACCATTCAACTTCACCAATAGATCAAGGGCCCATTGACAAGAGCATAAAATTTTAGTTTTTAATTGGTTCAAAAATAACTTATTAATAACTAATTAACAAAATGAGTTGAAGAACTCATTGCCTACAACAAGTGTAATAACATTTTATTTATATTATCATAATATATATTACTTATAACATCATAAAATATAATAATATATTAAATATTAAAAAAACATGCTTTCCAAAATGGATATCTATTTGAAGAGTTTTTTATATTATTAATTGCTCTTTGAAATGGATGTCCATTTCAGAAAGCATGTTTTTTTAATACTTAATATATTATTATATATTATATATATATATATAAAATAAGTAAATTATATTATTATAATGTATAACATATTATTATATTATATTATATAATTTTATTATATTATAAATGATATATGATTATGATATCATAATATATTATATCAATTTTATTATCCGTTTTTCTCTAGTGTTTATAATAGAAAAATATACCTTTTATCCAACCCAAGTTAAAATTCAAAAATGCATTTTACAATTTTTCCTAGCTAAAATTGTTTTTTTTTTTCTCTTTCTATTGTCACTATTTGGCCCATCATGATCCTACACTCACTCAACACTTAAATACAAAATAGAACATGATAAGTTCTATAAAGATGTTCAAATTGATGAAAATGTTCTTAGTGAACTTACATCCAATTCAGATAAAAATATTTTTGACCAATTAAATTATGTTCATATAGAGTTTGATTATAATGCAAATGAATGTGTTTGTGGGTCTAGTGATGGAGATGGATGAAAGAAAAATTATTGATCACACTACATTAATGGCCTCTAAACGGCTAGATTTCTAAAGAAACATGGAACTAATCCATGCACAGGTAAATAATCCTAATGTCAATCTTGGATCATTAATTGATTAGCCAAGAATTGGAGTATCTCCAATGAATGAGTATGTCACTCTCAAATTACATGATATTGATTTTCCAACACAATTTCTAGATATTTTCCAGCATAAATATCTTAAATACATCTATCTAAAAGATGTTGAGAGATATCAGTCTAGAGATGTCTATCCATTCTCAATAACAATTTCAATATAGATTCCGCAAGACTCTACCTTTCAACACCTTTTATATAGTATATTTAAGATATTTATACTAGTAAGTAAACTATTTATAATATTTTATTAATATGTATGATTAATAACACTTATAAAATATTTTAAAAAGCTATTTTCACAAATTCATTTTTTTTTTAACTATTTGTATGTTTCTTAAAATATCAAATAAAAATCATTTAAATGACCGTAATGTCAATAAAAAAAATTATATGACACGGGAGGGCTGACCGTCAAATTTCAGAACTGTTTGAGGCTCTTTAGGGTGTTCCTTCTAGCCGTAAGTAGGTGCAAATTTCCAAATTTAAATGGTGCCGTGCAGACTCCATCCAGAGAGCTTCGAGTGCATTCCATAGAGCTCGGAGTGCAAGTACACCATCCTGTAAAACATTTCTGACACAAAATTTGCGCGCCTTTACTGAACGGCAAAGGCTATCCAGCCCCCAAAATGGCATGGGGGGGCATGGATGCGCACCATGCATGCACGTACGAGAGCACAAAAATAATTGTATTCAGAAATGAAGGGACGTACGAACAAAATTCATTAAATTTAAATTTCATTATCGGCTCATTAAATTTCCTTCGGTCTCGTGTAAAATTTCATCTTAGGGAAGTTTGCATGATTGGATTCGTGAAAGTATATGCGTTGTGGAATTAAAAATGTAACTTATGTTTTTTTTTCAATTTATTCATTATTAAATAAAATAAGTTATGTTTTTTTAATTTATTCATTATTAAATAAAATAAATAATTGTTATGTTTTATTTATTTTTTGATTTTAGAAAGATAACTTTATAACATTTTATTAAAAATAAATTTTTTAATTTTGTTATGCTATGTTCTATTTATTTTATTTTGTTTATATTATTGATTCTATTTTTATTTGAAGAAATATTTTGAAAATAGTTGTAAAATGAAATAAAATAAAGAAAACATAAAACAACATAAATAATATAAAATAATCTTTAAATAGTTCTAAAGTAAAATAAATAACTATTAAAGTAAATAAAGTAATTCAATATTGATGTGGTTTCTAGTGACTTGTATGACTTGATATTTATTCTAAACTATATGTTGTTCTTTGTGTATTTATTCTAATATGATATTTAAAATCAAGATAAATATTAATTGATTCATTATTATATTTAAAATTTATTTTTTAAGATAAATATTTAGAAGGAAGATAAATTTATTATTGATTATTTAATTATTATAGTTAAAATTTACTTTATAAGATAAATATTTTGAAAGAAGATAAATTTCAATACATTTTTAATATTTTCATTGTTAATGTTCTTGTTATTATTTGATGTATGATTTTATATGGGATCATTTTTTATATTTAGATATTTATTTTTGAATTATTTATGCAAAATTATTTAAGATAAATAGTGATAAATTTAAATATATTTTTAATATTTTTCATTTCTTTTGAAAAAATACTCATTCAAATATTTACAATAAATATTAAAAAATTGAAAAGTTAAGATTCACCCCACCCACCTTGGTCATGATTTTTTAATCTTAACCTTTCGATTTTTTAATATTTATTGTAAATATCAATATTTAATAAAAATTAAAAAAAAAAGGTGATCATTTAGTGTTGACAATAATTAATAATTTTTTTTCTAATAAATATCTATGCTTTCGTCATGAATAAATAATTTTATTAACTTTTTAATAAAATCAAAAGGTTAAGATTAACCCCCCCACATTGGTCATGATTTTTTAATCTTAACCTTTGGATTTTTTAATATTTATTGTAAATACCAATATTTAATAATAAAAAAAAAAGATGATCATTTAGTGTTGATGATAATTAATAATTTTTTTCTAATAAATATCTATGCTTTCATAATCAATAAATAATTTTATTAATTTTTTAATAAATTTTTAATTATTTATGCAAAATTATTTAAAATATTTGAATGAATATTCTAAAAAAAATGAAAAATATTAAAAATATATTTAAATTTATTACTATTTATCTTAAATAATTTTGTATAAATAATTAAAAAATAAATATTCAAATATGAAAAATGATCCCATATAAAATAATGCATCAAATAATAACAAGAACATTAACAATGAAAATATTAAAAATGTATTGAAATTTATCTTCAAAATATTTATCTTATAAAGTAAATTTTAACTATAATAATTAAATAATCAATAATAAATTTATCTTCCTTCTAAATATTTATCTTAAAAATTAAATTTTAAATATAATAACGAATCAATAAATATTTATCTTAAATAGTTGATTTCAAATTTCATGTTAGAATAAATACACAACGAACAACATATAAGGGAGAGTGACCTATAGTGGGCCACCTAACTTCACACTTTTCAAAGTCCTTTGTGAAAATTTCAAATCACTCCCAAATTTGTACAATGGTTTATTTAGCAAGCCCCCTGCTTATAAAAATTGGTTTCAAGGCCACATCATCAAATATAATGCCACATCAGCACGCTTTTTGACAAGGTGTCCAAAACAGCCCATAAAAAAGGTGAGACCGATAGTGGGTCACTAAGTCATATATTATTGGTGTGCTGATGTGGCATCACATGATTTGTTAGTTTGTGTACTTTATGGATAAAAGTGTTTTGCAATTGGATATTAATTGTAAGTTTATTGGATATTAAGCCTACCCACTATGAGGCCCACTCAGACCTACTTCTATACCCACCATTGGCCCCCTACCCACTATGGGCCCCTTTCCCTTAGTTTAGAATAAATATCAAGTCATACAAATCACTAAAAACTAATCAATATTGGATTATTTTATATTATTTATGTTGTTTTATGTTTTCTCTATTTTATTTCATTTTACAACTATTTTCAAAATATTTCTTCAAATAAAAAGAGAATCAATAATATAAATTAAATAAAATAAATAAAACATAACATAACAAATATTAAAAAGTTAAAAAGTGAGCTGCTAAATATACAGGCTACGTGAGTTATGCACTATGGCAAAGTCTGTTTGCATGTATATGGGCTATTTGTTCTCATGCTGGTTTCTTCATGGTTTGGGTTTTGTTGTGCTGTTGGTTAACAGGAGGTAGTTTTTGCTGGAAGTACCTTCCCAGCAAACTCCTATTTCTTGTTTTTTCTTTGTTAATAAAAACTTTTATTCCAATAAAAAAAATAATAATAATAACAATTATTTATTTTATTTAATAATAAATAAATTTAAAAAAAAAAAACATAAGTTATATTTTTAATGCCACAGCACATATACTTCCACCAATCCAATCATGCGAACTTCTCTGAAATGAAATTGTACACGAGATGGAAGGAAATTTAATGTGCCGGTAATGAAATTTAAATTTAATAAATTTTGTTCGTACACCCCTTCATTTCTGAATACAATTATTTCTGTGCTCTCGTACGTGCATGCATGATGCGCATCCATGCCCCCATGCCATTTTGGGGGCTGGATAGCCTTTGCCCCCTGAACGCTGTTTCTTTGATGTTTCCTTTGACCAGAACTCACGCAGAAAGGTACAGTGCTGGTACTTACAGCTGTCCATTTGAATTCCATGACTTACCCGATACTTTTTTCACCGAGTCAAGGCAATAAAACTCCCGACTACGGTAGTTTTGCCCATGAATGAATGATTTTATTTACGTCCGCGAGACCAGCCAGTCTATGGGACCTAAGAGATAAAAACCGGAAAACCGCCTTTGCCAAAACAACAAAATTGCTGCATCAAACTACCTACTGTTGTTTTCAATCTTTTTGCTGATTTTGTTTCTTCTACTGTGAATTTTGGTCAAGTAACTCGCTGTTTTATCAATCTTTTCCTCTTCAAACAAAGCCGCTAATGATTTGACTTTTAACAAATTTGAATATCAATACCAGATGTCCTCATAAGTTTTGCACTCCATAACGTAGTGCCACTCTGTCTCCACTAAACCCGAAGAGCAGAAACAACAGATTCTATCCGACCACCCCTCTTTGGGTATTTTCCATCTCCCTGTTTCGCATCTCAAACGATGCGAGCTAGTTCTCAATTGAGCTATCAGCATTTTAGCCTTCCATTTTATATCTGCCCCTATGTAAAATTTTTGTTCATGATCACAAGTAGGATTAAAATGCAGAACATAGTGCTCACTCTGCCCATAAATATGTAGTTACATTTGAGGCTTTGTAATCGCAGAGGAAGATGAGGTGCAACGCTTACTTTCCCAATTTTTGCAGAGAAATGTTGCCCCTTTTGCTTTTACTAATGATTTTCCCTTTAGTCAAATGTGATTACAGATGGTCTACCTGCAATAATGCCTCAGCTTACACAGAAGGGAGCACATACTCCACAAACTTAGATCGAGTTATCAGTGATCTGTCTCGTAATGCACCTCAAAATTCAGGGTTTAACACGTCTTCCTATGGCCAATCTCCTAATGAAGCCTATGGACTGCTCCAGTGTATCGGGAATGTATCAGCAGTGAAATGCTCAAATTGTTCAAGTCAAGCAAATAACATTACTCAAGAACTTTGTGCAACGGACATAGGTGCGCAGGTGTGGATGGATGACTGCTTCATGCGCTATGATAACTCCAATTTCATTTCAACCCTAGATACCACCTTCTATCTGCTGGCGAACACGAAGAATGTCACCAGCAATATGCAGGGTTTCATATCCACGACCTCCAGTCTTCTGTCCAATTTGTCTGATACAGCTTACATCCCTGCAAATAAGTTACTTGCTGTTGGATCAGCCACCTACTTTACTACCGATAAGGTGTACGGACTTGTTCAGTGCTGGAGAGATTTATCCATCAAAGACTGTAGATCCTGTTTGTTTGAAGCAAGGCTACAGTTGAAGCAGTGCTGTTCTTCAAGACAAGGAGCTCAGGCTATGTCAGGAAGCTGCACAGTGAGATATGAGATATACCCTTTTGTTGACTCCGGGGAGCTGCTATCCTCGCCCTCACCATCCCCTGAGGCTTCATCGTCACCTCCGACGGCACCCAAACCCAGTTCGCCGCAGATAGCCCTCAGTCCTTCTGAGCCAACTTCCCAGGCAAAATCAAGTAGTATCTCTGGCCACCTAATTTTATGTTTCCTCAATTATTCTCTTGAATATGTTTGTTAGTTAGATAGGTTTACCTTGGGTAAATATACTTTTAAGGATTCGATGTCTTCAATTTCATTAAATAACAACAAATATCTTCTCTACAGAGAAATCCTCAAAAACATTACCAATAATACTGGGGCTTGTGATGGGCGTGGTTCTGGTGGTAATCATTTGTTTAATTGTAATGAGAAAAAGAGTGAAATCTGCCATTTTCGGGAGGCCAATAACCATAGCTACCCATAACGAAGGTGTTCCTTCCGATTTCAAACTCTGGTTTTTACTTTTGTCTTCGTTTGGTTTTAATGTAATTTTTGGTCCTCTAAACTAACCCGCTTTTCTGAATCTACAGAGAGGCATGCGTTTTCTTCTCAGTCCGGGTTCCTTCATCAAGAACAACATTTTCTCTTCAGCTTAGAAGAACTTGCAGAAGCGACCGAAAATTTTCATGACAATAATAAACTTGGAGAGGGAGGTTTCGGTGCGGTATACAAGGTGGGACATCCTGAAGAAATACTGTTCAGGTAGACCAGGAAGTCTGTTTAAATAGACGAGTAGGGCTCTAATTCTGTTTTAATCTTTCAGGGAAAAACTAAGGACGGAAAGCAAATAGCAGTGAAAAAATTGTCTGCAAAGTCTAAACAAGGTAAGGAAGAATTTATGAACGAAGTGAAGCTAGTATCCAATGTTCGGCACCGAAATCTTGTGAAGCTGTTGGGATGTTGCGCTGAGGGAGATGAAAGGTTTGCTTGTTTATGAGTATCTGCCCAACAAGAGCCTTGACACCTTCCTTTTTGGTAATTTTCATCTGGACCTTTATTTTCTCTCTAGTACTGCAGCTCTTCGTTGAAAGATGACAAAGTTTTAGCTTTGAGGTTGCAGATCCAGAAAGGCGTAGACAGTTAGATTGGGAAAAACGTTATAACATTATGATTGGAATTGCCCGTGGCCTTCTTTATCTGCACGAGGATTCTCAGATGAGAATTATTCACAGAGATATTCAAGCAAACAATATTTTGCTTGATGAAAAACTTAATCCAAAGATAGCTGACTTTGGCCTGGCTAAACTTTTTGCTGAGGATGAGACGCATGTTCAAACAAGAGTTGCAGGCACATAGTAAGGATTATGAGATGTTCTCTCCAGTATTTCAGATTTAAACTGGTGATAGTCAAGCTTTTGTAGATACAGCCAATGGGTTTTCTAAATGAGCAAATGTTGATATGGTGCACACTGCAGCGGTTACATGGCTCCAGAGTATGCAATGCGAGGGCAGCTTTCTGTTAAAGCCGACGTTTATAGCTTTGGAGTGTTACTGCTTGAGATTGTGAGCGGAAGGAAAAACACAGGGAACCATTTAGCCCACGGAATGCAAAACCTATTAGAATGGGTAAAGATCTCAGTTTCCCATCTTTGTCATTTTCTCTTTGGTGATGTTTTTGCCCCGAATTTACTGAATTGCTTATGTGTGATTTAGGCCTGGAGACTTTACAAAGGGGGAAATATCATGAGCATAGTGGATTCAACAATATCAGAAAGATGCCCTGAGGAGCAGGCATTGAGATGCATTCATGTTGGGTTTGTATGTGTTCAAGCTGATGCAGCACTTCGTCCACCCATCTCCAATGTTCTTATGATGATCTCTAGCAGTTCAGTGACACTACCAAACCCAACAAATCCTGCCTTCGTAAGTAATAGTGAGAGCCATGCTTCAAAATCAAGTTCAAAGTCTGGCTCAGGGGTTGACGAGGTTGAAAAGGGAACGGTATCACAGACATCTGAGATGACCACGTCATCTGCATCAGGCGTTCCCTCAGTAAATGAAACCTCACTTACTGAAATGGATGCAAGGTGAGCCTATAAAAACCCGGATCGGGGATTCTATAAAGATGTTCCGACTCTTCTGTGTTGCCAATATTCAGCTATTTGTATCGACTCTTTTGAATAGTCAATCGACAGCTATGACTACCTGTATTTACCTATGGACAAATAACGTAACGGTGTAAGGTGTAAACTTCATTCCCGAGAGCTTGGGTTTCATGTACACTCTCCGTACAAGAGTTATTTGAGCCAAAACTGTAATATTGTGCTGTTTTTTTGTACGTATATTCGTAAAGTTTTGTAGGGGCTGCTCATTTACAGTTTATGTTTATGTTTATGTTGAAGGGTTTAAAGCACATCGTAGGTAGTCTGAAAGTGGATTGCTCTGTAACCGTGCGGTCACCATAAATTGTGACGGGACCACCTCCTTAAGAGAAATAATAATGTTCAAAGCTTTTTGGCTATCTCTTAAATAAAAGGTCAGTAAAATTTCCGTAGACACCCTTCGGGTTAAATGTGATATGACTCAGCAAATCGTTCAGGACTCGATGTTTTTGCTCTGCTCACCCCGTAATATCGCGGCTCTTTTGATTTCTATTGCAGACTCTCTGCCTGCCAACATTAAACTCTCATAAATTCACTCCCCCTTATTGCAGATTTGTCGGTGATTTGTCTTTTCGCCATCTATGACTTATTTGTCCTCCATTTATTTATTTATAATGCTTACTTGGGTCAATTTCAATTCACCGTGCCGCTTCATCCTTATCTAGCCAAATCAATATGAGAGTTAATGCTTTCTCTGGAATTGAACATTAGGGCGAAAGAATATCCTTCATGCGTGAGGTAGAACCCACGCTCTTGTATGCACTCATCAAGTTCTTTACAATGGAATTTTCACTTGAATCATTTGAAACTCTTAGCCCAAGAGCCTTCACGGTGGGCCTAAATTTTGAGTTGCCTCATCATTTCAACAACTAGTTGGCATCTTTAACTCTCATTTAGCTTCGCAAAAAATAAACTCCATATATTTTGTGCATATCTTTGACATGAATGTTTTGGAATCTTATTAGGCATCCATTTCAAAACATTAGAATCAATATCAATAAAAAATGTAGGTTTTCTATGCAAAAATCTAGGAGTTATTTGATGTAAATTTGCGTCAACATTAGGAATGTCAACAACATCGAGGATAGACCGCATACCTTCAATCGAAATGCCTTCAAATAGAGATGTGTTTTCTAATGTACTTTCAAAACGCAATGTTGTTGATGGTGTGTCTTCAATTAGAGATGTGATTTCCGATGTACTTGGAAAACCACATGTTGTTGGTGTGTCTTCAACTAGAGATGTGCATTGAACTTAACCTATGGTTGATGATGTGCCCCCAAATTTGGGATCCATTTGTTTCCTTCCATGATATTTGTTCATTAGTTCCCTTTGTTTTGCCAATTGGATATCTCTCTTATATTGCACAGGAATTTCTAGTTGTATGGGTTGCAATTCCTTTGCTTCACGAGCTACAATTTTTTATTCTCTTCTCCTTGCATTTTTAATTGTGTTTTCTTCTAGTGTTAGAGCCTTTGGTCATTTCCTCGACATGATTTTGAATGCTACATGTTCACAAACACGCATAGAACAAAAGTAAGTAATGCATTTTATGCAACATATTGATATCGATGATTACATTGCATTTTATGAAACACACCAAAGCATTCTATGAAAGAAGTCAACAAGTTGTTTGGAATTATCAAACATGTCTATGCTACAACATTTTTCATACATACATCTACCTCCATATCGCAAGAAAAGTAATGCATTTTTTCAAACATATCCATATTGTTGATTACATTGCATTTTATGAAACACACCAAGCATTTTATGAAACATATTGGTATCGCTAATTGCATTGCATTGCATATATTTAAAACTCAAAGCATTACTTTACATTGTATAACTAATGTGACTTATCAAACATTACATATCTTATCAAACATTGTTGTCCCCAACCTAGGGTTTATAGCGAGCTTCAAAAAACCCATAACTTTTGATGCGTTTGGTGAAAATATATGAAACTTGGTATAATTTTTTGTATGCCTATATGCATTTGCTAAAAAAAGGAGGGTTGCTAAATCATCATTTTGTGTGAGTTATTGAGGATAGTTTGTTTCTTTTTGCAACTATATTGTGTAAAACCTAGTACTTTGAGGGATTTGTACAAAAATTGTTTCTTGTAAGAATTGATCAATGTTAAGACTTGGGTTTGAGGGGAGTATTTGGAATGTCCAGACAAGTGCTTAGGAGCAAAGAAGTGTCAAACCTAGGGTATAAGTTGCTGCCACCTTTGGAAACTAGAGAATCTTGTGTTTGTTATTGTCAAACCACATTGTGATTGTCAACCAAGCCATGAAGAACATGAATTCCAAGAAGGGTTTGTGATGCTATATCTTGGAATTATTCACTATTTCTTTGGAAATGAGGTAACTTAGAAAGACAATAAGTATTTTCAATTGTACAAAAATTTTCCTTTTTTTATTTCTTAGAAAGGTAAATGGTATGAATGAATGGAAACTTGCATTAACAACTATGTCAAGTCACTTGAATTTATCTAAGCACATAATGAAGGTGATTTTTTTATGGAATAAAAAAATTAATGGAAACTTGCGTTAACATTGATGAAATCTCATAGGTTTTCCAAATTAGTTGAAAATATTTTTTTTCCCACAACCATCACTAATAATGAATTTGAATCTATTATGTCATGTTTTCCATTTTTTATCTTCAAGCTCCTAAAAATTAAACTTTTACATGCAACATCCATCTAATTTAATGTTGAATTCTATGTGTGACAATGAAGATTAATATAATAATCAAATGAATGGTCTATAAATTGTCAAAAAAAAAAAAAAAAACTCAATATAAACATCTACCTAAAATGAAATAAACTGAATTCCACTAGCCATGATGGAAATGGACTACTATTTTATGCAACTCCCATCTAATTCAATGTTGAATTCTATGTCCAATTGTTATGATTAATAAAATCATTAAAGTAATTTAGTTGATATTGTCAAAAAAAACAAATATACTAAATGTAAACATTTCAATATTACCAAAATGAATATATTACCTGAGATAATGTAAAATGATGTAGAAACATCAAAATGTCTTCTTCTACGTTGTCTAGCATGAAAATTAGTGGTAAAAAGGTGATGGATCAAGCATAGATTGGTACAACAGGGAGTCAACTGCATAAAAAAGGCATTTCTGAGTTGGATAAAGCACTAAACTAGACAAATGCAAAATCATGTGGGCTTGAATCACGAGGCCAACCCCTATTTTACCATTTCAAGGTAAAACAAATTTGGTGCTTGCCAAATTTGGCACATGCCAAATGTGTTGCTTTGAACTGTTCACCTTGCATAGAGAGGAAGGGAGTGAGACTTGAGATAGAGAGAGAGGGGATAGGAGTGAGAGAGATTAGTCTAGGTAGTGTGGTAGGGATTGAGACCTGAGAGTGATGGATACTTGAGAGGGATAGAGATTTATCCAGTTAGGGTGGGAGGAAATACCTGGCAACGAGAGAGGGGTTGGGAGGGATGAGACCTGAGAGATACAAAAAGACCAAAGGAAGAGAGAGAGAGGCAATGTGGGAGAGGGGGTTGGAGTGAAATATATTTGTCTAGGTAGGGTGGGAGGTATGTGAGACTTGACAAAGAGGGAGTGTGAGAGAGAGAATTGGAGTGAGACAGATTAGTCTAGGTAGTGTGGGAGGGAGTGAGACCTGAGAGAGAGAGAGAGAGACTTGAGAGGAAGAGAGTTATTCAATTAGGGTGGGGGGAAGACCCAAAAGAGGGAGTGGGAGATAGAGGGATGAGAGACCTAAACCCTCAACACTCAACCCTTAATACCAAACCATTAAACCCTCTACCCTCAACCCTCAACCCTTAAACCCTAAACCCTCAACCCTTTACCCTCTACCCTCAACCCTCAACCCTTAAACTGTAAACCGTAAACCCTCTACCCTCTACCCTTAACCCTTAAACCCTCTACCATCTACCCTAAACCCTCTCTCTCTCTCTCTACCCTCTACCCTCTATGCTCAACCCTCTACCCTCTACCCTCTAACCTCAACCTTTAAACCCTTCAACCCTCAACCCTTAACCCTTAAACCTTAAACCATTAAAACCTCTACCATCTACCCTAAACCCTTAAACCCTCTACACCTAAACTATAAACCCTAAACTATAAACCATAAACCATTAAACCATAAACCCTATACCCTTAAACCCTCTACCCTAAACCTTTAAACCCTAAACCCTAATCCCTTAAAACCCTAAAACCTAAACACTTAAACCCTCAACCCTCTACCCTTAACCCTCAACCCTCAACCCTCTACCTATAATCTCTCAACTCTATACCCTCAACTCTTAAACCCTTCAACCCTCAACCCTTAACCCTTAAACCCTAAACCCTAAATCCTCAACCCTTAAACCCTCAACCCTTAACCCTCTACCCTCAACCCTAAACCCTCAACCCCCTTCCTCCCCCCCTCTCTCTCTTATTCAATTAGAGTGGGAGGGAGTGGGAGAGAGGAGTGGGAGAGAGAGGTAGTGGGATATAGAGGAATGGGAGACCTAAATACTCAACTCTAAACCCTTAAAACCAAACACTTAAACCCTCTACCCTCTACCCACAACACAATACCCTCTACCCTCTACCAAATACACTCTACCCTCAACCCTATACCCTCAACCCTTAAACCCAACTAAAATCTCTACCCTAATCCCTCAACCCTATACTCTGAACCCTTAAACCCTTAAACCCTCATCCCTTAACCCTTAAACCCTAAATCCTAAACCCTCTACCACCTACACTAAACCCTTAAACCCTAAACCCCTAAACCCTAAACCCTTAAACCCTCTACCATCTACCCTAAACCATTAAACCCTCTACCCTCTACTCTTAACCCTCTACCATCTACCCTTTACCCTCAACCCTAAACCCTCAAACCCCCCTCTCCTCTCAACCCTACACCCTCTACCCTTAAACTAAACTATAATCCCTAAACCTTAAACCTCTACCTTTAACCATTAATCCCTAAACCCTTAACTCAATCCATCTACCCTTAACCCTCAACCCCTACCTCAACCATTAAACCCTAAAACCCTTAACCTCTCAACCCTCTACCCTAAACTCCTTCTACTCCTAAACCTTAAACCCTCTAAACCCTCTACTCCTCAACCCTCCAACCCTTAAACCCTAAACCTCCTCTACCCTCTACCCTTAACTCTTAAACCCTAAACCTCTAAACTATTTGTACCCTTAAACCATAAACATAAACTCCTTAAACCCTAAACCCTAAATGCTTAAACCCTCTACCCTTAACCCTTAACCCTTAACCCTCTACCCTCTACCCTCAACCCTAAACTCTCAACCCCCTCCCTCCCTCTCTCTCTTATTCAGTTAGGGTTGGGGGGAAGACCCAAGAGAGGGAGAGGGAGAGAGATGGAGTGGGAGATAGAGGGATGGGAGACCTAAACCCTCAACCCTAAACCCTTAAAACCAAACCCTTAAACCCTCTACCCTCTACCCTCAACATAATACCCTCTACCCTCAACCCTAATCCCTCAACCTTATACCCTCAACCCTTAAACCCAACTAAACTCTCTACCCTAATCCTTCAACCCTATACCCTCAACCCTTAAGCCCTTCAACCCTCAACACTTACCCTTAAACCCTAAAACCTAAACCCTTAAACCCTCTACCATCTACCCTAAACCCTTAAACCCTTTGTACCCTTAAACTATAAACTCTAAACCTTAAACCCTTAAACCTTCTACCCTCTACCTTTAAGCCTCTACCCTCTACCCCCTCCCTCCCTCTGGTCTCTATTTATTAGGGGAAGACCTCAGAGAGGGGAGTGGGGAGAGAGAGGGAGGAGAGAGGGATGGACACCCTAAACCCTCAACCTCCTAAACCCTTCTAAACCAAAACTCCTTAAACCCTCTACCCTCTACTCCCTCTCCCTCTCACCAATACCTCTCTACCTCAACCCCAAACCCACACCCTCTTCATCCCTACACCTCTAATTCTTAAACCTGTAAAACTATAATCCCTAAAACTCCAAACCCTAAAACCTCTACAATTCCCCTTAACCCTAATCCCTAAACACTAAACCCTCTACCCTTAACACTCAACCCTCAACCCTCTATCCTCAACCTTTAAACCCTAAAACCCTCAACCCTCAACCCTCTACCTTAAACCCTTAAACCTTAAACCCTAAACCCTTAAAAACCTAATCCCTAAACCCTTAAAGCCTCTACCCTTAACCCTCTGCCCTCTACCCTTTACCCTCAATCCTCAACCCTCTATCCTTAATCCTTAAACCCTTTGTACCCTTAAAATGTAAACCCTAAACCCTTAAACCTCTACCCTCTACCATTAACCCTTAATCCTCTACCCTCAACCCTAAACCCCCAACCCTCTCCCTCCCTCCCCCCCTCTCTCTCTCTTATTCAATTAGGATGGGGGGAAAACTTGAGAGAGGGAGTGGGAGATAGAGGGATGGGAGACCTAAACCCTAAACCCTAAACCATTAAAACCAAACCCTTAAACCCTTAAACCCTCTACCCTCTACCCTCAACACAATACCCTCTACCCTCTACCCTCTACCCTAAACCTAATACCCCCCTCTCTCACTCATCCCTACACCCTCTACCTTTAAACTGTAAACTGTAATCCCTAAACCCTAAAATTCTAAATCCCTCCACTTTTTAACCCTTAATCCATAAACCCTAAACCATAAACCTTCTACCTCTACCCTCTACCTCTAACCCTCAACCCTTAATCCCTAAACTCAACCTCAACACTCTACCTCTTAACCCTTAAACCCCACCCTTTAAACTTACAAACCCTAAACCTATAATTCTAAAACCCTGTGAACCCTTAAACTATCTAAGTACCTCTACCCTTAAACCCAATACCCCTCTACCCTCAACCCTTAAGCCTCTTTAAACCCAACTAAACTCTCTACCCTAACTCTCAACCTCTTAACTCTCAACCCTAGACCTCTACCTCAAACTCCTCAACCTCAACCTCTCTACTCCTCTACTCCTTAACCTCAACCCTTAAACCAGCAAACTCTATCCTCTACCCTTAAATCCATTAAACCCTCTACCATCTACTCCTAAACCCTTAAACCCTATAATTCTTAAACCTAAACCCTAAACCCTAAACACAAAACCCTAAACCCTAAACCCTAAACCCTAAACCCTCTACCCTCTACCCTTAACACTCTACCCTCTACCCTCGACCCTAAACCCTCAACCTCCCCATATCTCTCTCACTCTCTCTCTCAACCCTACACCGTCTACCCTCAAACTGTAAATCGTAATCCCTAAACCCTCTACCATTAACCCTTAATCCATAAACCCTAAACCCTAAACTATCTACCCTCAACCCTCGACCCTTAAACCATAAAACTCTCAAACCTCAACCCTTTACTCTCTACCCTTAAATCTTAAACCCTAAACCCTTAAACCCTCTACCCTTAAACTATTAACCATAAACCCTAGAACCTAAACCTTAAAACTGTCTACCCTCTACCCTTAAACTATCTACCCTTAACCCTATGCCCTCAATTATCAACCTTCTAACCTAAATATTGGATCATCAACCCTCATCTATCTTTATCTCTCCCTCCTCTTCTCTCCTCTCTATCTCACTTCTCCCTCCATCCATTACTCCCTCTCTACCCTAATCACTCAACCCTATACTCCCAACCCTTAAACCCTTAAACACTCAACCCTAAACCCTCAACCCTTAAACCCTCTACCCTCTACCCTTTACCCAATACCCTCTACCCTCAAACCTACTCCCTCAACCCTTAAACACTCAACCCTAAGCCCTCAACCCTCTTTCTCTCTCTCACTCCCTCTCACTCTCTCTCAAGTCTCTCCCTCCTACCTGAGAGGGGGAGAGAGAGAGGGAGAGAGAGAGAGGGAAAGAGGGGGGGAGAGAGGGAGTGGGAGATAGAGGGATGGGAGAGAGATAGAGGGAGTGAGAGAGACAAAGGGAGAGATAAAGGGAGTGAGAGAGAGAGAGGGCGTGAGGGAGAGATAGAGGGATTCAGTGAGAGAGAAAGAGACCTGAGAGAGGGACAGGGGGTAGGAGGGAGAGACTTGAGAGAGAGAGGGAGGGAGAGGGGGTGGGGCAGAGAGACCTGAGAGAGAGGGAAAGGGAGAGAGGGTGGGATGGAGATATATAAGAGAGAGGGAGAGAGAGAGGGAGGGGGTAGGAGGGAGATACCTAAGAGAGAGGGAGAGACATAGATACGAAGAAAGATAGAGTGAGAGAGAGAGAGAGAAAGAGAGAGAGGGGGGTGGGAGGGAGAAACCTAAGAGAGAGGGAGAGGGAGACAAAGTGGGAGAGAGGGGGTGGGAGGGAGAGACCTGAGAGAGTAGGAGAGAGATGAAGTCATAGATAGAGGGATGGGAGAGATAACATGACAGAGACCTGAGGAGAGTGGAGGAGAGGGAGGCTTCATAGAGGGATGGGAGAGAGATGGAGGGAGTGAGAGAGGAGACAGAGAGATAGAGGTAGAGATACCCAAGAGAGGGGAGAGAGAGAGGAGGTGGGAGGGAGATACCCGAGAGGAGGGAGAGAGAGAGGAGGGAGAGGGAGAGAGATAGAGGGAGCCGAGAGAGAGAGGGGTGGAGAGAGATAAAGGGAGTGAGTGAGAGAGACAAAGAGAGACTTGAGAGAGGGAGAAGGGTAGGAGGGAGAGACTTGAGAGAGGGAGGGAGGGAGAGGGGGTGCGAGGGAGAGACTTAAGAGAGGCAGGGAGGGAGAGGGGTGCGAGGGAGAGACTTAAGAGAGAGGGAAAGGGAGTGGGAGTGGGAGAGAGATAAAGGGTGTGAGAGAGAGAGGGATAGGTAGTGGGAGGGCGATACCTGAGAGAGAGGGAGAGGGAGAGGGAGAGAGAAAGAGGGAGTGAGAGAGGAAGTGGGAGAGAGTTAGAGGGAGTGACTGTGAGAGGGAGAGGGGGTAGGAGGGATAATTTTGACAAAGAGAGAGGGAGAGGGGGCACGAGGGAGATACTTCTGAGAGAGAGAGAGGGAGAGGGGTGGAGGGAGAGACCTCCAAGAGAGAGGGGAGAGAGATAGAGGGAGAGAGAGGAGAGAGAGAGAGGGAGGGAAGAGAGAGAGAGAGAGAGAGAGAGAGAGAGAGAGAGAGAGAGAGAGAGAGAGAGAGAGAGAGAGAGAGGAGACACTCTGAGAAAGAGAGAGAGGAGAGACAGAGGAGTGAGAAAGAGAGGGAGGGAGAGAGATAGAGGAGTGAGAGGACCTAAGAGAGAGGGAGAGAGGGGTAGAGGAGAGACTTGAGAGAGAGATAGAGAGAGAGACAAACACCTAAGAGAGGGAGATGGAGTGAGAGAGAAAAAAATACTAGAGGGGGAGAGAGAGAGGGAGAGGGAGAAAGGGGGTTGGAGTGAGATAGATTTATCTAGGTACCTAGTGGGAGGGAATGAGACCTAAGAGAGGGGATTGGAGTGAGAGAGAGTAGTCTAGGTAGCGTGGGAGGGAGTGAGACCTAAGAGAGAGAGACTTCAAAGTGATAGACAATTATCCAAATAGGGTAATGGGGCAGAGAGTGTATGAAAGGTAAAACCTCAACTATCTATCTACGATCATAAATTGCACACTCTAAGTATTATCAAAATGGTCGACCAAAGAGAGGAGAAAGTAAGATTTTATCCAATGCAGATCATTTGGCGAGTGCCAAATTTGGTGCTCACCAAATGACATGTCACATTTGGCACACGCCAAATTTGGCGGTCGCCAAAGGTGATGTGCCATTTGGCGAGTGCCAAATTTGGTGCTCCCCAAATGACTTGCTTTGGATGTGTTAATTGACATGATTTCCCAAATTTTCTCATATTTTTGTATATGCTCCCATCACATTTGCACGTATTTCAATGCAAGTTTATAAAAAACCATGATGGCATTAACCTTTCTCTTAGCTATCTAAGTATATAATTCTTTTTCGTTTTGATTCAATTAAGGTTTTGATCCATAACTTCTATTGAAAATGCCTCTGTTTTTGGTCAAAAACCAACATGTGCTAGTTTTAGGATAGATTTTTACTTGTTCATCGAAACGTGAAATAAATTACATTTTTTGAAACTAGACTCCATTCTACACATGATGAAAAAAAAATTAATTTTTGATTAGTTTTCAAAAAATTTAGGGGGGAGCATGCTCAAATTTCAGCTTTTCAAGATGTGTCCACTTTCAAAATTTATAAAATATTATATATTCATTAAAAAAATTATCTGAAAGAACAAGGATAAACTACATGGTGTTAGCTAATTTCTCACTGTTCGGATTTTTGAAATTCTAAAAAAAAGTTAATCAAAAAGGGGGGAGCCCTTAGATGCTATGCTATTTTTTTGATAAAAACATGACCTATTTTTGGTCCCCCCCTTTTTGAGACCCTTAATCTTCATTAATTTCAAAAAGAATTAGTAGCTTAGAAACTAGACTTAGAGCACTTCAACTTTTGTTCCTGCTGCATTTTGAAATTTTGAGCATAACTATCTTCATTTTCTCGTGCAAATCAGATTTTGCTGATTTCAACAAAAAAGTGGCATCTTAAGAGCCAAAATTATGTCATAGATCCATGCACACACACACACACACATATCACTCTCACTCGCTCAGATCTCACACACTCTCTCCCTGTTTCTCCCTCCCTATCCCTATCCCTATCTCTATCTCTCCCCACCTCTCTCTCCCTATCTCTCTATTACTTGTCTTTATCACCTCCATCTCTGAATATTCCCCCCTCCATCTCTATCTTAGCATCTCTCCCTATCCCTCTAAATATCTATATCACATTATCTCTCTCTTATTCACTTCATTTCTCCTTCCATATCTCCTCTCTCTATATCAATTACTATACATTTGTCCTTATATATCACTTCCTCTTTCCATTTCTCTCCACTTCTCCTCTCTCATGTATTTCTCTCCTTCCATCTCCCTCACTATCTATCTATTTATAGTTATCTATCTCCCTTTCTACCTCTCTCTACATATCTCTCTCTTTATCACTCATACACACACACACACTCCTTGATTCTCCCTCCTTATCTCTATCGCTATCTCTCTCTATCTCTCTATCTTCTCCCTCTCTATCTCTCTCCCTAGATCTCTATACCTCTTTATTTGTTACTTGTCTTTCACTTTCCCCCCCTCTATCTCTATCTCCTTATCTCCCCCTCTCCCTCTCCATTTATATCTCATTATCTCTCTCTCTCTCTCTCACATTCACTCCATCTCTCCTATTCTATATCTCTATCTCTCTATTTCTCTATATCTCTTTCTATCTATCTCTCTATCTCTCTCCCTATATCTCTCTATATCTCCCTCTATCTATATCACTCCATCTCTTTCTTTCAATTTATTAAGCTATCTCTTCCTTTGCCCCTCTTTCTCGGTCTATCATTCACTCAATCTCTCTCTTCATCTCTCTCTCTCTCTCCATATCTTTCTTTATGTTTATCTCCCTATCTCTCTATCTCTTTCCCTATCTATTTCTATCTCTCTTTATCAAACCCTCTATCTAAATATCTCCCTCTTTCCCCCTCTTCTCTCTCCCTCTTTTCCTATCTCTCTCCCTCTCTCCCTCTACCTATCTCTTGCCCTATCCCCTTATCTTCCTCCCTCACTCCCTCCCTATCCTCCTATCTATCTCTCCATCTGTACCTCTCCCTCCCTTTCTATTCACATATATGTCTATCTTTCTCTCTCTTTCTCTTCCCATATATCTCTATCTTTCTCTCTCCTTCACTCTTATCTCTCTCAATTTCTCTCTCCCCCTCTCCTCTTTATATCTCTTTATATCTCTATCTCTCAATCACTCTATCTCACCATCTATCTCTCTCTTTGTATATCCCTCTCCCTCTCCCTCTTCCTCTCTATCTCTCCCTCTCTATCGAACTCTCTCTTTTTATATTTATCTATCCCACCACCTCTCTTTGTCTCTTTATCTATTTCTCTCCCTCTTTCTTTCTATACCTCTATCTTCATATGTCCCTCTCTATCTCTATACATGTCTCCCTCTCTCTATCCATTTATCTCTCCCCCTCTCTCCCTCTCCCTCTTCCCATACATCTATACCTATATCTCTTTGCCTCTCTATCTCTATCTCTCCATATTTACTCTCCATCCCTTTCTATCCCTATCTCTCCCTAGCTCTCCCTCCCTCCTTATTGCAAACATAACATGACCATGTTGATAATGGAGTCTGATTATCTTCTCAATTCAAATGTTTTGATTCACTCGTGTTTCAATCCTTATAAGTAGATACATATTTGATTTGAATCTATACCTTCTCCATTGAAACCTTTGTTCCACAAACAACATAATTTGCTAAATGATCTACAAATTGACTTCATATCATACACAAATAAATGCAAAATTAGAACATTTTTTTCCTCTTA
>VDFB02159224.1:0-81587 GCA_007258455.2 Sequoia sempervirens | reverse complement strand
GGACTTGGTGAAGATTCCAGACATGAGGAAAGAAGTACAATTTGAGGATTCTTCATGTGGTGCAGAGGTCGTTCGTAGCTTGGAGACTAAGTTGGAGGTGAAGGAGGATGAGATTATTGCTGCATTATCTCATCACAATAGGATGCACAAATTGATCGAGGAGCATCTTTGGGCAGCCCAATTAAAGAGAAGACAAGAGGGGATTGGAGCAGGATCTTCTCATGATGAATTGCAGGTTGTCAAAGAAGGTATGTTGACAATGAAGTCAAATTATTTGAACCTTCTTTCTGACAGAGATACCCTTCTTAGCCTAGTTGGGATCTATTCAGATTCCTTGATGAGGAAAGAAGAGGAAGCTGACAAGCTCTCTCAAGAGCTTGAGGGCATTAGGGGTTCCTTGGTGAGTACTCAGTTAGCACAGTCAAGATAGTTTCACCTTGATTGCATCTTGAGATGTGCTCATCAGTTCAACTTCAGCCCACATACATAGGATTTGACAATGACTTTGGTGGCACAGAGAGGTGGGCGGAATAAGGAGTGTTCTAGTTAGCTCTGGTATCACTTGCTTCCAACCTCAGATGATGATTTCAAGTTTGGCAGGTCTACTACCTTCCTCTCTCATGTTGATTATCATTTGATTCACAACTTGGAGACTTGTTGCGTTTTAGAGATTGGGATTGAATTGATTCAGCAAGATGTGCTAGTGCTACAGGAGTTGTTTGGTGATGTTTGGGACATTAGACAGATCTTCCCTTGGGATCTAGGTGGAGGAGAGTTGTACTTTGTTGTTGAGATTGCTTGGGGACAAGCAATTTCAGGGAGGGCAGACTATAATGTTCCCATTTTCATGAGCGTCACTATTCAGAGGATTTAGCCTATTCCTGACCCTCGTAGGCTAACGAGCATGGTTAGGGGGTCTTCTTCTGGCAATTACCTAGGTTGTGGTTGGCTCACTTCGTGGATTCAGGAGTTAATTTGATGATTCTTATGGTATCTTGGATGTTGGATAACACATTGTTTCATAACATAATGTGTTAGAAAACATATCGTTGGATAACATATTGTGTTAGATATCATATTTGCACTTGATGAGTTATATTTTATACTAATATAATAAAGTGTAAATATAATATTATATTATATTATTTCTGGAAGCTTCTAGATTGGTGAAAAAGAATAAATAGGTGAGGCCAGCCATTGTCTCATCATCCAGAAATTGTTATTTGATTTGAAGAACTTGTTTGGTGAAGGAGCCAGCTAGGGATTCCGCCATTTCCAACCATTGGGAACGAAAACTCTCATTGATTATGCAATTTTGAAGGTGTGAAATATCATCTGAATTATTGCAGCAAATTGGAGGAGTTACTTCAGACTTCTCATTGCATTGAATTTGTGGCCAAGGGCCAAATTTGTGGAGATTCGATTTGGAGAATAATTGTTGATTGTGGTTTATCATTTCATCATCTTTAGGAATGATTTTTGCAAGATATTATATTATGATATTTTATGACAGCCATAGCTGGGAGCCACAATTTTGGTTGTGGAGGTTTGTTTTGGCACCAATTTCTTCATAGGGTTTGAGCGCTCCATCCATGAGATCTTGCCAATGATGTTTGATGCATTTAAAAGTGTCAAGAAGCTGCGAATGATTTATTATCAGAAGTTCTGATCAGCAACAGGGGCGGCATTCTCAGAAGGTCAATTCCTGTGCATTTTGATGAATTTTCCATTGCTTCATCAGTGGATCTTCATCTCAGCTCCATCGTTATTTTATTCCAGGTTCTCAAAGTCTATTTGCATTGTTAAAATTCATTGTTTAGGTGCTGCTGTAGGTTGTCATTCATCAGATTTGGGCATTGTATTGAACTATCATTGTGGAGCCAAGTGTTTTGGCTATCATATCAGCATTGTACTCAAATTATCATTCAATAAAGGAGTCATAAGGTTGCATCGCATTATTTGCCTTTGTGTACTTGTTGTGGTTTCCATTTCAGTTTGCAAAGCAATTGTTTGTCTTAATGTCTCTAGCTTAAAGTCTACTTTAACATTGCATAGCAAGTGTTTGATATAATTTCTATGGCTGTAGCTTCATTTCCCATACTCTAGGTTGCATATGTAGCTTCATTTCCCATACTCTAGGTTGCATACCAAGTGTTTGTGTTAATGTCACTTGGTCTTAATTGCACATATGCCATCTTAGATTGCAATCAAAGTGTTTGACATAATTCCTAGTTGCTGTAGCTGCATATTGTAAGTTGTTTCAGTCACCCATATGCATTCAAAAGAGTCAAAAAGAGTTGCATTTACATTTAGTCCTTCACTTAGCTATCTTAGTAATCATTTGTAAGCATTTGGATCACATTTGACATCACTCCCAGCAGCATAATTAGACTGAAACTTCAGACCAGCAAGCAAAGAGTTTGTATGCAAACTGTTTGACAATATTCCTCGAGTGCAAATCCACATCAGTTTGACAAGGGATATTACAGTGAGCTTAGCAAATAAATGATAGTTCTAACTTCTAAGGCAAGCCACCATACTTATGGCCTTATTGAAACAAATCCTTCCCATAAAACATATAAGAATGGTGACAAAACATGACTGATCTATGAGGAATTAAAACAGGTTTGTTTCTCAGTAGCTGCAGAAAAGGACAAGCGATTGTAGATTCGGTAAAACTAGGAATCATGGAGATGCCAAAATACTTGTTAGAATGAGCAGTGCTAATTTGTTGACTGGGATATCTTATTAAAGAAGACTCATGTGTTGAGAAAATGATTATTTGGAGTGGAAGAAATCAGGGAGACTCAGTATTCAACCCTTTGCAAGGTTAGATTTAGAAGAAACTCAAACTTATAGACACCAAAATGCTAGCTGGTGAGAGTGTAATATGCAATAAAAATGTTGCTTTGAAACACCTTTGAATTCTTTCAATCAAGAGCCTCATACTAGGAGAATGGAATATATGCCTATAGAACAATAAGATTACTAATATATATTCCTAAATTAACATCCCTTCAAAATGTTCCATTTAGCCTCATAGAATGGAATAAGTATCTAAAGAACAAGAGAATCGATTATTTATATATATTCCTAAACTAAATTATCTACAATGACTAATCATGATTAGAATTAGAAGGTTTTAGTAGAATTAAGTTTTTCATTTTGTAAATTGACAATAAGTTACATAACCCTTGAATATTGCTTAAAAAGGGGGAAAATGATTTTCTAGCATATTATACATGGAAATGTTAAGTAAAGATAAACAATCTTATTAACCCTGAAAATTTGGAAGATGGAAAAATAATTCTCCACAATGAACACCAAATTTTATTTTTTTCTTTTTTTCTAACAAGTGTTTTAGATAGTCTCTTTTTTTTTGTTGTGTTGGCAACATTAAGGAAAGTTGTCATGCTCTAGCCTTTATAAAGTGTCAAAGTGCACTAGATTAGACATAATTCTCTAGCCTTTGGCCCAAACTTAAGGATGGTCAAAGTTTCAATGAGCTTGTGAACATCTTTGACCATTTTTAGTCTACTGTATTTTAACATTGTGGATCGGGGGTTTCAACCATTTTTAGTTCACCCCCTTGCTTTAATTTATTTGCATATGCTTCAGTATGTTTATGTCTAGTTACTTTCACAAACATAGGTTTTTCTCATCTAATTCACCTCTATCTTCTTTCTTTCTTCTCAGCATAATGATGTTGTCATGCTCTAGCCTTTATAAAGTGTCAAAGTGCACTAGATTAGACATAATTCTCTAGCCTTTGGCCCAAACTTAAGGATGGTCAAAGTTTCAATGAGCTTGTGAACAATCTTTGACCATTTTTAGTCTACTGTATTTTAACATTGTGGATCAGGGGTTTCAACCATTTTTAGTTCACCCCCCTTGCTTTAATTTATTTGCATATGCTTCAGTATGTTTATGTCTAGTTACTTTCACAAACATAGGTTTTTCTCATCTAATTCACCTCTATCTTCTTTCTTTCTTCTCAACATAATGATGGGAGAAACCTATAAAGTATTTTTGAATGGTAAAGTCTTATGTTTGATAGTAATTTTGTCAACCAGATTAGTTTGAGAAATATGTTTTATATCACATAGTTTGAGTATCTACTATCTCCATAAACATGTATTTTAATTTTATGAGTAAACATAATCTAATGTGCTTGTAATTATATTTAAGGATGCCAAAAGGGAATTAAAATCTTTTGTTCAAAGACTTGAATAATATAGCTATAGGGTTTCATAAGGAAAAACACTTATGGAAACTCTAACCACAATGAATGAATAACTAAAGAAAAGAATCATCTAGACTAAAATAGGAAATACTAATAGTGATTAAGAGTTTAAAATTATATAAACAAAAGTCATAGCAACTTAGGTTTTAAAAAATAAGAAAAAAAAATTGAAGCAAAATTAATGAAATAGCTAGAGTTTCATGAATTTAGGACAAAGAAATTGTAGGAAAAATAACAATTTTAAAATTATAGATAAATAAAAAACTTATCAATTAAGATTTAAAAATTAAAAAATAAAATCATTTTAAACAAAATAAAAAATACTTGCCTCCTATTGATCCCTTTGCAAGCTAATTTTGCAATTCATATAACCTGGAGAATCAACCAAGAATTAAAACTCAAATTCATTTTATGTCGAAAAACAACTATAAAATCATTCAGAAAATTAAACCCTGAAAACTTCCTTAAGCATCAATCACCCTTGCATTCACTCTATTTCTATGAAATTTGTAGAAATGTAGATTAAGGTTTACCCTACAAACCATGTAGAATGTATGCAGAAATTCTAGTAACAATGAAATGTACATGACTGTATGAATGCATACCCTGCAAAAAATGACAACAAAATTGTAGTGACAATGGCAAAACTTTAAAATGTACAGCTTTTGACAGAAATGGCAGCAAATGTAGAAATTTTTACATTGATTTCAATTTATTACCTTCATCTTTTTTAGAGAAACATGAACAATTGAGAAAAATACTCCACTTACTTTTCCTCAACTTTCTTCAGCATACTTTATGCTTCATCTTTGGAATTTCCTCCCCTATTGCAGTTGTTATTTGAAACTAAACACAAAATGCAAGTTTCCCTTCAATAATGTTGGGTTTGAACTTTCAGCATTAATCACAAATGTAGTCAAATAACCATTGACACTTAAGAAACATCTAAAACTAATTAAAATATTCTAAATATCTTTATACTATACAAATGAATTTAAATAATTAGAAAAAAATTCTTAAAAAAAAACTTTAAAAAGATTAATAGATCTACAGATGATGTTAAGAATAAAATATTACAAGTAAAATTAAAACTCAGAAATAAAATGCTGTAAAAGAAATAGACGAAATTCTTTTATATCTTATTCAGATTTAATTATTTCAATTATTGCTCTGAGGACTTTACCACCAACCAAAACATTGGACAGTTGCAGATGTTAAACTTCAGGAGTCATTAAATGTATTAGTTGCTCAAGTTGTATTGACTTCCTCACTAAAACATTTAAGGCATAGTTAGGCAAACTTAAAAAATTTTACATGCTTTGACCAAATATAATCAGCATGGTCCATCATAGCTACTTTATGCAGAGAATAGTCTCTACAGTCTATTATATTTCTTTCATATTTTCAACCTTTAACTTCAAAATCAACATTCCATTATGTGGGAATAGTTTCCCATTTTGTTTTCATGTGACATTCGTTATATTTTGTGGTGTACCGATTTATTCTGGCAAAAATCATCATAATCACATGGAGTAAACACCTAAAGTTTTGGAGCAGGAGTTGACAAAATTGTTTTGAGAGACTGCCAAAAGATGATCAGAGGCGCTAATGTCTTCATTGATTAATTCAAAATATTCTTTTAAGTTTATAGTATTTCCCAAATATTCTTTTAAGCTTGTAGTATTTCGAAGGTAAAAGGTTATGTTGAGAGATTTTTGGCTAGATATGTTCTATTAATTTTATGCATCATAATGGAAAAACTTTTATGTTCTGTATATTCAGCGGCCTGAGCCAAACTACTAACAGCAAATCAAAAAAGATGGAAAGCGCAATGGATTGATAAGAAACTAAAAAATTGCCATAAAAACACAAACAAAAAAGCATATAAACAAGTTTTTGTTTCACTAACAGCTAATAGAAAAACAGTAGCTATAGATTTGCGGCCACAGTAATAGCAACATAATAGACCAAAACGGAACAAAACAAAATGCCCTAAATTACTAGTAAACATGGCGATTATTGCCAGATATGTGGAAAATTACATAGCGGGGAACCAAGAAGGTTAAAGCATACATGCCTAAGCAACTAAATTGTTCACTAAATATTAAGTTATGTTTACAATTGCTTGAGATGAGTGCCCTACAGTTTACCACAAAAAAATGACATGAAATTGGATAATATTTAGCAGAGATTTATTGAAGTGCTGGAGAATTTGGGGCTGCGTACCTGCTTATTAATAAATCCTCGACATTTGTAGATGCATTCATTGGATTAGGCAAGGACAGTTAAAATTGATGAAATTTAATATTTATCAAGATGAATTTGGGTTCTTGAATCAGGTTCACCAAGCGTCTTATTTGGATGGTAAAACCCAAATGCAGAAGCAATCTCATTCACAGTATTATGAACATGCTATGATAATTCATAATACCACAGCAAACACATCAGCCAGTACCCACATCACACTTTCAATTCAAAAGAATTAAATGGCATAACAATTAATGCATTAGAGAAACGAATTCATTGTCATACATGGGGTTTATATATAGACTTGAACTTGAACTTGAACTTGAAGATGCATATTGAAGGTGAAGGTCTTCAACCCCAAACAACATAGAGTAAGTGCAATCTTCACCTTCCAACCTTTGTCTAGTCCTGCCATTCAGATTTCCAGCCCTGTCAATACAACAATACCCAAAGCATTAAATGCAATACAAGTATTCAAACCAAACAGTACCATTTCTCACCTCCAACAATTATTCATACCCAACATAAAGCAAGTGCTAAAGCTGAGTATTATTCATACCTCTTTCCTTGTCAACCCTGAAGCCAGAATTTGTATTGAATTACATAGCAGGGCACCCAGAAGGTTAAAGCATACATGCCTAAGCAAATAAATTGTTCACTAAATATTAGGTTCTGTTTGCAACTCTTACAATTGCTTGAGATGAGTGCCCTACAATTTACCATAAAATAATGACGTGAAATTGGATAATATTTAGCAGAGATTTATTGAAGTGCTGCAGAATTTGGGGTTGCGTACCTTCGACATTTGTAGATGCTTACATTGGATTTGGCAAGGATAGTTAAAATTGATGAAATTTAATATTTATCCACATGCATTTGGGATCTTGAATCAGGTTCACCAAGCGTCTTCTTTGGATGGTAAAACCCAAATGCAGAAGCAATCTCATTCCCAGTATTATGAACATGCGATGATAATTCATAATACCATAGCAAACACATCAGCCAGCACCCACATCACACTTTCAATTCAAAAGAATCAAATGGCATAACAATTAATGCATTAGAGAAACGAATTCAATGTCATACATGGGGTTTATATATAGAGTACAAGTTGAAGTTGAAGATCAATTAGTTACAGCATATTGAAGGTGAAGGTCTTCAACCCCAAACAACATAGGGAAAGTACAAGTGGGTATCCCATCTTCACCTCCCAATCTTTGTCTAATCCTGCCATTCAGATTCCCAGCCCTGTCAATACAACAATACCCAAAGAATGAAATGCAATACAAGTATTCAAACCAAACAGTACCATTTCTCACCTCCAACAATTATCGATGCCGAATTGAAAGCAAACGCTAAAGCTGAGTATTATTGATACCTCTTTCCTTGTCAACCCTGAAGCCAGAATTTGTATTGAATTTGGCACAAAAGTCAGTAGGTAGATTGTAGGTTACCCCCACTAGTTATTACGCTACATACCTGCTTATTTATGAACTCCTTGAATTTAATCGATCCGAAATTGTAGATGAAGAGAGACGGAGACAGAGACAGAGGGTATAGAAACAGTAAAGATTGAAACAGCCGAACAATTCAACCTCAGTTTTCATTTTCCACATATGAGAGTAGTCCAATGTTGAAATCTACCACAGCTAAAACCAATTCCACACCACAGACAAGAAATCAAGAAAAGGGAAATCATAAAGATATTTTTTATTTTTATGGCAAGTGGAATGACAGGGCAAAACAGGGGAAGAAGAACTTAGTGTGGCAAGAAAATGCAAAGGAAAAAGAGCTGAGCCATGTATGAATATGGCTTCAGCCTTCTACAAGCATTGAGAAAACTACATTGGAATAGAAATGTTATGAATCCATTACTTGATATTGGACCGCACTGTGAAAGTTCAGGTTTCACGAAATTAAATTTTTTCCACTTATCACATTTTGGGCATATTATGAAATTATGAATAAGCCTGCCATGAATGAATAACCACAATGTTGTAAATGTACTCTGATCGGTACAGGTGTAATCTGCTTTTTCAAGTGCATATCCTAAAAAATATGGCCGTTGGAAAAAACTGATCGGTACAGGTGTATATCTGCTTTTTCAAGAGGTATATGAATTTTTGAAAAAAACTGATCGGTACAGGTGTATATCTGCCTTTTCAAGAGGTATATGAATTTTTGAATTATGTTTGATAACACGGCTCAGGTCTGGAATTTGACGGCCACCCCTACCTGTCATATCAAATTTTTATGACGGTTTGGTCATTTAAATGTCTGTAAAAAAAAAATGTTTAATTTATGAATTTTTATATACAATCTTTTATAAATGCAATATCTTGAAAAATCAGAAAACAATTATAATTATTAATAATAAATATAAAAATCTACTGATATAATTAACAATTAACAAAAGTTTCTAAGTTCATATTAAAAACAAATCTTGCTAAATATATTTTTAAAGTTAAAAATAATTATATTCTATTTTGAAAAGATTCTAAACTAATATATATTTTTATAATAATAATATAAATCACATATATTAATATAAAAAAAAGATAACTACTATAAAAATCTCAAAGTTTCTAAATTCATATTAGAGAATATTTAAAAAAGTTATATTCTATTGTAAATTAATTCATCTTTTTATAACAAAAATTATAAAATGATATATATTACAAATATAAATACTATATTATATTTTGCTTATAATATTTTTTTACAGTTTAATAAAAATTTAGCAAGTCAAACTATATTAACGCCTAGTACAGTAGGAAGCAAGCAACCTGTCTCTATATTTTTCAATTGTTTTCCTCCAATCAGTTAAAAGAAATATATTTTTTTGAGATTCAGATAGCCCATGAAATTTTAAAAACAAAGCTAACAATAACAATTATGTAGCATAAATTTGCATGTGTAGCTTACCGATGTTAAGAGAATTCAAATCTATAGTCCTAATGTTCTCAAGACAATTTATTTATTTTAATTTAGTATTAATAAAGATATTGTTTTTTATTATATTTTTAAGAATGTATAAGTAAATAGTATAAATATTTTAAATATATTTATAAGAGATATAGTTTGGAGATATTTTATTTAATTAAAGAGTTATTTTTTGATATTTTAAAATTATTTTATTTATTATATTAATTTTTTATTTTTTTATTTTTATTAAAAAATTATATTTTATTTATTCTATTGTTTATTTTATTTGCATTTTAGAGTTTTTGTGTAATTTTTATTTTTATTTTTTAAATAATTATTTTTTTATTTTTATTTTTAGAAGCACAAAGGAATTATGAGCAACAACTTAAATTTTAAAATTAATGATGAGATTTTAAAAAATTGTATAATTCACTTGATCTCTCTTTACAAAAATTCAAGTTAAATTTTCCATCCTTATCCAAGAATCTTGTTTTATCAAAAATAAAATCATCCCTTCATTGTCCTCTCAAAGAGCCCCCCTTCCTCAATATTGAAAAATAAATTAAAGACTAGTTTCCCAACACTTCCTCTCTTTTATCTTCATATTTGAGTCAACTCTTCACATTGGAGCTAATTCTTTACTTTCATATGACGATGCTTTGTTCTCGTATGGTGATTATTCACTTCCATTTGATAAGTCTTCACTTCTATATGATGACTATCTACCTTCATTTATGTTCAATATGACCTTTGACCAAAGAAGGCTCAATTCATTTTATCTATTGTGTGCCTTTAAAGCACCTAATTCCTTTCGTGTGATGTGATGTTGCAGTACCCCTAAGATATCCATGCATCATACATGCTAAGTAAGAGTTTATGGGCATAGTATTCACAAATTTAAGTTGGATACTAGAATCATCATTTTGACCCATTGAATAGTTTGAGGTGTACCCTTCCAACCATGTGAGGTACTTGTGTCTCTACTTCTCTCTTTTTCCAACCACCTACTGGGCTATAAATTGTTTTCCTTTACCTCTCTTTCCTTTATTTTTTCTCTCTCAGGCCTCATGTGTGTTTTTACCCACCCATATTTGTTGACCCAATTTTTACTCATCCTCATTTTTTAATTTATTATCTAAGTGTTCCCTTCCTCCCTTCTTGTGCCTTAGACTAATTAATCTAAATTTTTTTCAACTGCATTGATGGAACTTGCACACCATCAATCCATTTTTGGTCTTCTTTCTTCTACCAATTTATTGTTTTCACTAGTTGTACAACACTATTACCTTCTTCACTCAGTACCCTGTTTGCACTTTATTGACCTCACTTTTATGCCCTTTAAAAAATATAGTTCTATTGTTCCCTTCCTTAGGCTCAACAATTGACACCTTCATATCCTCTTCCACAAAGATTTATTCTTCTTCAAAATGCTCGCATGTTAGTTCCTTCTTCTCACCTAAATAAAATAAAGATTCAATCATTCTCATATGTTATGCTATTACACTTGAACATTCAAGGTCCTTCTCCTCATTTCCATCTTTTAGGGGGCACCTTTTTCCTTGATCCTAGTAATGAATTGATGTCCACTTCCTTCTCTTTTTTTGTCAAAACATACATGTTAATATCTATAAAAATATGGCTCATATGCTCATACTTGGCTTCTCTTGCATCTAATTTCTTTGTATGAACTATTTGTATATATTTTAATCCTAACTCTTTATCATTTCTTTTACTCACACCAACTCTTGACCCATAAGTAGTAATGAACTTCACTTGCATAACCCTTACAATGTTTATAACTTCATCTTGTCTTATTGCCACAATAGCAAATCCTACTCTACCTCTTCTAATCCATCTTCTAAGAGGTGTCTTGACTCACACTAAACACTCAAAATTTTAACTTTACAACTTTTGGATAAACTATGTTTTTATCTCAACTCAATCCTTCAACTCATTCTTCTCTACCTACCTGAAGTAGATGGAGAAAACTCTTACACCCTCTACCCCTATTCACTCAATGAAGGATGATTTTCCTTTCTTTACACCTTCTACCCAAGACTCTTTGTTAGAAGATGAAGAACACTCCAAAAAATTTCCACCCAACTATTTACTCAACGAAATGTTTTTCTTCTTTCTTCATGCCTTCCATCCATCACTATCTTGTTAGAAGACATTTTTCAATATCTCAAACATATTTACAAAATAATCCTCTAATATTAAATTATGCATGTCTAGAAGGTATGTTGAAACTCTTAATAATAGAGGTTGATATTGTAATCCATTAAATTATATTCATGCATAGGTTGATACACATGCACAAAATAGCATTAAACTATCTCTAATACAATCTAATGTAATCGAGGATAGCAATCCAAAATAATGACAACCTTGTCCTTGTGGATACAACCTATATTTAATACACATATCCCTAATGCATCATGAAAACATAATTTTACTTCAAACTAAAAAATATAGAGTAACCATGAGCAAAAATAGGGATTAAAAAAATAGTTTATTTTATTTTGATAGTGAACAGAAATAGCTCACAAAGAATCAATACATCTATAATGATAAATATGACCAAATACATAGCTATATAGGTCACCACCAAGAGTTGAAAACAACACTTCAAACTAAAAGATAGAGAAAAAAAATAGTTGTCACCAATACAAAAATACTTCAATATATCACCATATAACATACAATATAACTACATTAACCCATAAAAAACACCAACAACATTAAAAGACCACTTAATCATACTCTTAATCTTCTCCTCAACTTAAATGATGTCAATAACTTTCTTATCCATCTCCTAAATTATACTTCTTAATTAACTTCTAAATTATACTTCTTAATTAACTTCTTGATCCACCACTCAAAAAAGGAAATAAAGGAATATACTAAAAGTCATAAATTTTAGAGATATCATAGTCTTTATATACTATAGCATTGTCATCATTTGAACTTTCACCTTGCACACTTCTGAGCTCCTTAAGAACTAGTATAACCCTTAGCATCAACCCTAGCCTTGGCCTTAGACTTCAAATGATATTTAACCAACTATTGGATTTTTTATGTAGAATTATTTACTTACTCATAAACCTATAGAAGGATAAGGAACACTAAGACTTCTTTACATTAGCTAGTAGCATTTTTGGGGGGTGATTTCAATGCAACATTGTGTTCTTTTGAAAAGTGTGGGGGGTTGAGAAAGGTTGCCCAATCTCAAATGGATTTTTAAAATTTTGTAAACCACAACCATCTAGTGGACACAATTACGAAGAGCGGAATATACAATTGGACCAATAGAAGGAAAGGGTTCAAAAATGTGATATAAAGAGTATATAGGTTCTTACTCCATGGGGATTGGTTAGTAGTCCCACTATTATATGGGTGTATCATCCTTCCCGCCACTAGCACTTGTTGACCATTTCTTGAAAGAATTAACATTTTTCTCAAATTCAAGACCATTTGTAGGCTACTTTGAGTTTAAAATTATGTGGATGAGAGATTCATGCTTTCTAAATAGTGTTCAATTTTGGCAGTCTTCTACCCCTAGGCTAAAGGGAAAAAATTATTCCAATTTCATAAAAAAATAGAGTGTATAAAAGCCCAGCTAAAACACTATAACATTATGTATTTTAAATATATTTATAAATAAAATGAAAATGTGAAGATAGAGTTGGCATGCCTAAATTAAGTAACAATTAGAAGTGAGACAGATCAAGAATCATACTAGAAGGAAAAATATTTGAAGTGCCAACACAATGAAGTGCTAACATGAGAGGAAGTTTATTGGAAACAAAAATCTAGGGAGGGTTGGATAAAGGGAGGAAACTAAAAAATCACAATTTGATGAGGATCATAAGAAATACAAACAAAATCAATTACATCAAAGATTTAATACTATTTAAATATATGACATCATATAGAATATTAGGATATTATTATGTTATAAAATTTTGCATTAAGACTACATGTAGTATGATGAATTATTTTGAAAAATATGAAGTCTAATGAAGACAAGGTTGAAAGCTCACATCCAATATTATAATATATAAAAGATAGAGAAAGGTGCTTCTTGTTATGATTTTTCATACTTATTATAATATTATAACTAAAGATCCATTTTAAAATTTATTGAAAAACATTTTTTCTTAAATAAAAAAATGGTTAGTATATTAGTTTTCAACCTATTTTTTATCAAGTTATGTTGTTTGAGTTTTACCCCATTATGTATCTGCATGGGTTCAATGTCTTCATCTGTGTGTGTCATCTAAGTTAATCCCTTAGAAGACCTAGAGGAATTACAAGGCTTGCATGCTCTCATTCAATATCAAAACTGTGTTCTTTTGAGAGACTACACAATATTAATAATGTGACACAAGTGCATATTATGTAGAAACCTATACTGATATTTAAAATAACATGGTGGAGTCATATTTAAGGGTTTTGGATTCTTCTCTAGAGAGAGTTGTTTGGCATCTCTAAACTTGTTAGAGTGACAAGAATAATAGGAGTACAAGATCCTAGGAGGCAAGAGGAAATAAGGTGATGGAGAAATATAAGACTAAGCCCCTTCTTGTGAGGAAATTAAACATGAAAGGTAATAAAGGGTCACTAGAGACTATATGGATGTTGAAGTGTTAGATGAGGAAGAATGATAAGAAGAGTCAAGCAAGAGAATTTCCAAATGGAGGAGTAAAGGGTGAGAGGAAAGGAAGAAAGTCTTGCTAATTCTTCGATGGGGGTTCCTTTTCCAAGGATTTTGGATTCCTCTCCTTCCTTAGACATATTGAGGAAGATTCAAGAGGATATAGACACTCGACACTCAGTGAAAAAGTTTTTTGAGGAAATCAATCAATTGAATTTGAAAATGACCATTATGGACAAAATGATGGGTGGTCAAGGATAGGTTTAGAGGGAGGTTGGAAATATGATGTTTAGATGGGATATTTTTTCAAAGGTTAGTAGGTTGGAGAAGGAATTAGTTGATATCAAAGAAAGAAGAATTTTCATGCTTGGTAATTCAAAAGAATAGAAGGATGATTACAATAGTAGACTAGTCACCCTCAAGAGAGCTGATGAGCATAAAGGATTGTCTCAATAGGGTTATTCAGGTTAGCAAATTTCCTACCTAAAGTAGTGGCTTTGGCATCAAGATCCTAAATGAGAAACTTAAGGAGTTAGATGAAGGCCCAAGCTATGTATGAAAGATAAGACTCTCTATGCTAACAAAAATGTTAAGTCTAGCCCTAGCATTTAATTTGGTGATTAATTATATATTTTACCCTAATGTTATTTTACGATTTGTGGGACCCACTGGTGATGTGGCATCCTATGTATGGAAGGTGACATGTGAAATTTGAAAGCTAAAATTGTGGAAGTAGGCGTCCAACTTTGGAGGTCCTAACTTGGTGGCTTTTATCATAAATTGTTATGCCATGCTTTATGATAAACTATGACAACTTGCCATGATGGGTTATGACAACTGTAAGAGTCATGCATAGCAATTGTAAGCTAAATTGGTGGAGGTGGGCATCCCATTTAGGAGGTCCTTAATTTATGCTAATTTATCATATGTCATAAGTTAATTATGGTTGATTATGACAATGTAAGAAATGATTATGTTAGTTGCATTAGCAAGTGAAGATAGTGCCTTGCATGTTGTCCTTGTTGTTTGCATGCATGTAGTGAAGAGGATGTTAACACATGAAAGTTTTAGGCATCTATCTTTGAGCTCTATAAATATGAGCTTTCTTTAGGAGTTGTGGGAGAGGATAATTTTTTATTGTAGGGTTATGCTGTCGAAGTTTCTCCAAAAGAGCAAGATGTAATCTCCATGTTAAGGTTGTGAGCCTGCAAGTGTATTGCAACCCTTTTATTACAGATTAATACATTGGTTTGATGCTTTTGAGTGTGTAGGTTTTTACTTGAAAGGTTTTTTTTTAGAATTGTGAAAAACATGAGCCACAGGATCAAATAATGAACAAAGACACCTTCCACTCAAGAGAGTTGCAAACAATAATATGCAATAACCTCAACAAGTAAAAGCTACATAATGAACCTCAAGAATCTTCAAGGAAAACAAGAGTCCTCAAATTTTTCAGATTTCTATCAAAGACATGATAATACAATGAGGGTTGAGTTATATATAGGAGCAACCCTAAATAATAAAGGGATTAGATCATGACAAATGTCAAAATCTCATGCAATGAGATAGAATGATCTAATAATAGCTCTCTAGCTAACATAGAAAATCACTCCTAAGTTTAGCTTAAGTGCATGAGAATAAATTAGACTAATACTTAATCAAAGATTAATTAATTATTAGCTAATGCATGATTACTCTAAAACCCTAAAAAGAGAATGCATGATGGGTCTCGACAAACAAGGCCTAGTGAGGTACCCATGAACAAACAATCAAATCTCTCACAACTGGAGAAAAGGAGAAAAAAACATGGGAAAAACTCTTCTCCAAAAGAGAGAAAAATGAATGAAGGACTGAAAAGCCTTCAAAATAGGTGAAGGACTAAGGAGCCTCCAACCAAAATAGTGTCCCAAAAGAATAGGAACACATAGAACAACATTGAAGCACAAAGAAGTTGTAGAAAATTGTTAAATGATGACTAATATAGTGTTGAAATGAATAAACCCTAGAAACAACAACGCAAGAGTGTCCATATGGTAAATGCTTCATCTCACCAAAATGCATGGGTAACTAGCCATTGATGTGTGTTGCATCTACCTAGTACATTGGAACAAGAACTAGATACATACATCACTCAAAAAATGAAAGCAATGAAGCATTAGCACCAATAGTAGAAACCCCCCCATAATGTTGAAAAGGGGGAGCCAAAATAGGTACATTAAAACTATGTGAAACCAAGAAGTGCATGTAGGAGAAACAACTTGTAAATAAAAAGGGTGTGCGAACTAAGGCACATCCACATGATACAAGAATCACTAGGATTTGCTGCTGTTGTGGAAGGGACACTCAGTTGAAAATGATGTGATGGAAAACCAAAGGCAAAGATCAACCCCCCAGGGAATTATATCATATAGTGCGAGTGCAAAAGGCACAATAGGATGTACGAATTCCCCAAAAAGTATACACCAAAATGACACTTTATCATAGTGCATCTAAAAAAGATAAAATACATGCAAAAGATGTCTATGATGACCAAATAGGATAGACTATTGGAAATACATGTAGAATAGCCAAAAATGAGTCATCCCATGCAAACATGAAGTTTCCATGAGCTAAAACATCCAAGTAATTTTCCAAAGTGTGAAAACACAAAAAAATTGAATAAAATGTACTTGAAGAGAAATCTAGAAAAATGACATGGATTTCTATGAAGAGCTTTGTGAGATTGCTTGAACGCCATTGGAATTGTGAAAAACAAAGACACAGGTCAAAATTTATGAGCTCGAGAATGAAAAAAATAGCTCTGACTTCAACAGGCTGTAGAATACACTAACCAAAAAAATAGTGATGAAACTACACCATTGGAAATTTGATGGAACTAGCTTTTCGATGATATCTCATTTGCCCATTTTGATATCATACGCCCAAGTTATGGCCAAAATAAAAAACAACTCCTTTAGGGCCAAAGAAGGGTCTTGAAGGGGCCTTGCCTTGCAGGTCATACCGCTAATGTCAATATGATGTCATGTTGACATCAATGCAATATTCTCTAGAATATTCCCTTATTGTTAGTGAAAAATTCTGGCCCCTGCAGAAAGTCGACGAACAAAATATACCTTTGTGCATAGAATATGCGCCTGCCATGAAAAATTTGACATTGCCTAAAAAAGAAGTCATCAAAAAAATCAAAATTGTCGGTTGACGTGGAATATGCGCTGAGAATATTTTAAAGATTTTTGCATTGGTTGTGTGTAGAGGGATCTATCAAACTACGGTGGGCATTGTAAGCACCATCACTAGGGTGTTGTTCTATGAGCAGCGCTCTTAATAACGTCAAGTGTTGTTAAAAGTGCTTTTTAATTTATTTATTTTCGATTTTCATGCTTAGGGGCTGTACAAAGGCCATACGGCCCTTGGGGCAAACAAATTTCCTCAGAAGCTCCTAACGGTCAAATTGGACAAATTTATAGTCAAAATTCATTGAATCAATATCTTGAATCCAACGATGAGGTCCTTTTTGTGCCAAAATGCACTTAAAAATCACCCACCTCCAAAATTTACAAAAAAAAAATAGAAAATCTAGATTTGAAGCCTATAACCCTTGTTGAAGAAGAAACTCAAAAATCAAGAAGGGGTTCACTGAATCAACATTCTGATACCATGTTAGAATTATGAAAAAACATAAGCCACATGATCAAACAATGAATTAACAAAGACACCTTCTACACAAGAGAGTTATAAACAATAATATGCAATATTCCTCAACAAGAAAAAGCTACAGAATGAACCTCAAGAATCTTAAAGGAAAACAAGAGTTTTGAAAGTTTGAGAATTCCATCAAAGGCGTGGTAATACAATGAGGGTTGAGTGCTATATAGGAGCAACGCTAAATGATAAAGGGATTAGATCATGACAAGTGTTAACATCTTGTGCAATGAGACATAATGATCTAATAATATCTCTCTAGTTAACATAGAAAATCACTCCTAAGTTTAGCTTAAGTGCATGCGAATAAATGAGACTAAATTAATTAATTATTAGCTAATGCATGATTACTCTAACAGTTTTTCCCACATATATCGTTGTTCTTTCTCTTTTGTCTATCTTTCTTCTATTCTTCTTTTTGAGTATTCTTCAACGTTTAATTTGCATGCTGTTATGTTGCCAAAATTTTCCTAGAAGTGCAAACTACATTATTTTTCCTCTAAGGATTAATGTGATGGAAATTAAACTGTCTATTTTAGCTTTAAGGCATAGTAGTATGTGCTTGTATCAGGTTGTTGAAATCTAATTTATTTAAAGAAACATAAGATACTGAAGGTACATATTGGTTCTCGGAAGGCTTTTTGAGTTCATCATTTACTTTTAGGATATATATATATTGTTGGGTGAAAATTATGTAATCAACTTTTCAATAGATTACACAACTTGGACTTCAGCCACAGCTATGTGAGATGTGAATCTCTCCTCTCAGAAAGGGGAGGCACCCTTCTTACTGCTAACAGAAGCGATAGTAAATCAAACAAATAATTACAAAATGTACACGAAAATCATGGAGTGGGGGGGTGTGTTACATTCATCATTCTCTCTTTTTTCAGAGAAGATGTTTACAATGCTTCGCCGTTGGAAGTTCAGAATTCTTGATAACCTAAAACTAACAACTAGCAGTAATACCAATATCTCTATCTCGTCAAAGCAAAGCGTAGAGATACCAGAAGTGATTAATAACAAACAAAATAAAGTAAAAAGGGAAAGCTCACGAAGGCAAAAATCGTTCCGTAGATTTTTCAATGTTGGATCTGTGCAAATGTACCGTTTGTTGTTAGAAGCACAAAGTCTTCTTAGACGCACAATTCTTTGAAACATGAACATTACAAGCACAAAGTCTTGTAGATCATCCAACAAAAGTATCCAAGAGTATGAATAATTACAAGCACAAAGTCTCAGATCACTCAACCGAAACATGCAAGAGCATGAATGATTAAAGCACAAAGTCTTGTAGATCATTCAACCAAAATGATAAATAGAAATACAAATGCAATCTAAATAATAAATGTAACACAAAGTTTACATAAACTACTTAGAGTCCTTCAGATTCTTCAAACTAATCACTACCAAATAAGATCAACTCACAAAAGTATCGAATCCAACGCAAAGTTTGGCTTTACAATCCTTTTCTTTATTAATCGAATCTCATTCACAAAGCATGAACGCAAAGTTTCACAAATTTGCTTCAAAAAGGGCAGCACTTCGTTGCAAAACACTAAAGGATCCTTCTTAAATGAAAATCCCTCACATTATATAGAAAGAGGGATTAGCAAAAAAGAAGGAAAGGGATTGAGAAAATCAGGGAAAGTTAGGTGAGCGATTTTAGGAGATCTCACCTAACTTTGACCAAAGTCAAAGTGTAATTTGTTTTCAAAATATTACATCTTGATCTTGGTGTAATTACAATTTACAAAAAGACATTCGAAAATGTTGAGAAATATTTACAAGATGCATAAAAGGATGCATCAAAATGTTCAACATCGGAGATCAAGAATCTTCATGGTTCCTTGCTTTGGGCGCAGAGTCTTCATACTTCTTCTTGGTCTCCTGTATGAACGCATCATCTAGGCCGACTGTGTAATCCACAATGGTGTGAGCTCTTGTGATCGGCCTTCTGGCAAATGAATGGATTTTCTTGCACCTGCGAAGATGCATCTTGAGATTATCAAGTGTCAGCCGTATATTGCAAATGATATGTATTGAGGCTCTGGGAAAAACTATCATCCTCAACTTGTTGCATAATGGCTTCTTTGTAGATCTAGGATAGTTCACTGGATCAGAAGATGTCACCTTTAGGATCACTTGATGAAATCTGGAGAGAAACTGCAAGGATGGTGAATCAATAGACGTTAGCAAAAAAAGTAGCATTGGGAAGCGTGAAGTAAGAAATGATGTTGAGCAAGCATGAAACGAGCAACTAGGCATGGAAAATGATGCGGGAGCGAAGAAATGGGGTCCGGAATGGAAATAGAGCAATTTTGAAAAGACTAGGTTAAAAACTGCCAAAAGTGTAAAGGTGTTAAAATTCAGCACCATTGCAAAAAAATGACTAAGTCAGGAAGAAAAGTGTAAAGGTGCTAAAATTCAGACCATTGCACAAAAAATGACTAAGTTGGAAAGTGCAAAGGTGCTAAAATTCAGCACCATTACACAAAAAATGACTAAGTCTGGAAGAAAAGTGTAAAGGTGCTAAAATTCAGCACCATTGCACAAAAAATGACTAAGTCTGGAAAAAAAAATGTAAAGGTGCTAAAATTCAGCACCATTGCACAAAAAATGACTAAGTCTGGAAAAAGTGCAAAGGTGCTAAAATTCAGCACCATTGCACAAAAAATGACTAAGTATGAAAAACAAGTGTAATAGCGCACTTTTTCAGCGCTCTTACATTTTGGAGAATTCACTTTTTATGCAGGGTTGTTGAATTTTAGCGCCATTGCACTTTCAACACTTAGCCAAAAATTTGGATGAGTTAGAACGCACTTTTTTGGCACAACTGCATCTTTCACAATTTAACTAAGTCTGAAAAAAAGTGTAATAGCGCACTTTTTCAACGCTATTACATTTTAGAAAAAGTTCACTTTCATGCAGGGGTGCTAAAATTTAGCGCCCCTGCACTTTTTGTACTTAGCCAAATTTTGGCTTCAGGGTAGGAGCGCACTTTTTCAGTGCCACTGCATTTTTCGCAATTCGCTAAGTACGGATAGTGAGACTTCGCGAAGGATCTCGTTTCAAAGGTCTTTGCGAGGTGAACATGGGGGAATGCTCGAATTGACTATTCGAGACTTTGGAATGCATTTTGAGGTGGCTTGAAAATCACTTCGTTATGCGTACTTGAAATTCACGAATCCTAGGAAACGGACAAGTTTCGTAAGGGGGTTATCCGTGGAACGAGCGCCGCTAGATTCCGTGATAACATATATATATATATATATATGTTTTTATGTTTGTAAGACTCATATATAATCTCCTAAAGTTGGTTCTCTCTTTCTTCATATGTGGTACACTTGTATGACCCCCTTCATGAAGAGTAAGGCCTCACCTTTTGGAGTGACGTACGAAGGAGCCTATACAACTCTATGTTCAGTGGAAAAGCACTCTCATTATTCTCTTGCTAGTTTCTAACTTTTAGTTTTATTTCAACATGATGTTACATATACTTGGTATGAAGGTATAAGTTTATAACGAGTTGATAATGATTTATTTAGTTGAAATATTATGCCAGTTAAATAGTTATGATTTCTACTTTGTTGTCGATCCATATCTCAATGTATTATTTGATACATTATTAGTTAAAAAAGAGGAAAATGCTTATTATTATGACTTATTAATTATAATAATAAAATAAGTTGTATTATATATCTTTTTAAATGTAAAAATTATGTACATGTAAATAAAATAAAATAAAAATGTTATTATGTTCTTTTTTTTATACATAATGAGATTTTATATTAATATTGTAAACAAATTACAAAGTTTTCATCTTGCAAATATCCTAACAACTCAACTATACTTGCAACCTATACATCCTTACTTTATAAAAATGTATGACCATGTAAGGTTGACCAGTATTGACACCATTACAATACCCATATAATTCAAAATGTGGGAGTGCATTTCAGCAAAATTCCCACGATACCTAGAACCATATACAGTTGCATTAGACGAGGAGACTTTAACACTACCTATCACCCATTAAAACATGGAAATTAAGCTTTCCCAAGAAACACCAGAACCAAACCTAGTCGAGGAAGCCATTGGCAGCCGCAAAAGACTTGAAATTTGGAACCCTACTGCAGCCAAAGGTTTGGGACATATTCAACCTCATTTGCAAGTAATCCACACCCATTGCTACAAGTTGCTTATGTTCCACCAATGTTAGCCCTTTTAGGTCGAAAATGAAAGGATAATATTTCACCACCTCTCCTAGAACATAGTATGAGTCCAAATCTTGTGGTTGTAGTACCCCCATTCCAGGGGAGGCAATGTGAAGGATTTCCTCCATGCCCACAAGAAAATCCGAGTAAAAGAGTCTCTTCACCAACAGATTTGCAGCACAATAGCCAGGAACTGGGATGATATATTCATGTCCAGCCTGAAAAGTCTCTTGGTTCCACAGGAAAACCTTTCTTAAAACCATTTTCATGGCTGCAAGTATAAGAGGATCATAGTTTTCACAATCCGCTTGAGCCATTGATCCATGATCTTCCCTCGAAATGCAATTTGATGGACCGTGTTGTCCAAATGTATTGGAGTGTCTACTCCAATGTTTATCAATGCCTCTGTAGATATCTTTACAACAAATTTTGAGCACTCCCCCATTGAGTCGAGAACACCAAAGATAACCTCCACCTCACAAATTTGTAAACTATATCAATGATGAAATGAATTGATAACCCCAACAAGCCATAAATAATGTGTGGTTCATTGCCATATTTTCAAGCCATTATGAAATTGGCATGTATTTACCATGCCATGCAAGGAGCCAACCCGTCACCATTACAAAGACACCATCTTGCACGTATGTATCAATTCACCAAGTCCCAACGGAGGATATGATATGACAACCCAATCTCCCAAGTGCAAGCTTTGTATATCACCTGACACTTTCATAATTGCGCTAATGTTGCGATCATATTTGACAACTATCATTTATTGCTTGTAGTCCACGTCGGCTTAGCCAACCCCACACTGACCCATCTAGTTGGTCATTCCCAGAATTATCACCACCACCAAGGTAGCAAGTGTGACACCCGGTGGAATTGCCAAATGTAACCGCCACTCCTTTTGGAAACCAGACCATTTCCAAAAGAAACCCCAGCCTTTCCACAACATAATGTGTGGAAAGGCACTCACCCATCTACCCACTAAATTCTCATAGATAATTTAAATCACCATTTCATTTATTGTGTTTTTGTCTTCCCCAATGTTGGGCAACAAATCTACCTTAGAGTTACCTTCTTGAAGGATATGATTCACTGACACCAAATAGAAACTTTCCATTTGACCTAGAGCCACTTCCAATCTAGCTGCCAACTTCCAGTTAATCATCTTACGTGATCTAAGTGCATTGACAACCAATGAGGAATCTCCTTCAATGACTAAATTCTTTAGCTTTAGATACTGGCACAACTTCAAACCAAGAATCATGACTTGCATTTCTGCCATATTATTTGTCCCCTCCGGAAGAGGCTCAACCATTTTTCCCACGACCCTACCATTCCAATCTCTGACAATACACCCAGTCCCTGAAACACCTAGATTTCCTCAAGAAGCCCCATCGAAGTTGAGCTTATACCAACCCATCTTCGGGGGAGACCATTCAATGTTTTTCCTTATTTCTTGTGTTTTCGAGCCTCCTTCCCCGATGAAAGAAGGAACCAAAAAATCATGTAAACTGCAATGCATCCTTGCATCCCATTCAGAGAATGTACTCTTCCTAGAATCTGCATCCCCTACCTTGGAATTAACTAGCTCTACTAAGTAGGCTTCAATCTTATTTTGTAACGATTGTGAGCTCATCTCTTTATTCTAAGAAATGTGCCTATTCCTTTCTTTCCAAACTTCCCAAATAAGCATTGAGGGACTAGCGATCCATAAACTACTATACAATGCTTTTTTATGTAGAATTGGCCATCCCAAGAGTACATCTGAGAGATTATTTGGCAAAGCAGTCTGCCACTGCAAATTTAGCAATCAACCATTGACAACAACTTTGAGTGTAGGGGTAGTTCAGAAAGAGATGGTTGCCAGTTTCCTCATCTTGTTTACACAGGCAACATCTGGAGGGGCCCTAAAACCCTATCTTGGAAAACCTATCTACTGTGAGCACCCGCCCTTGTGATGCAACCCAAGTGAAAATACCAACCTTTGGAAAACACACCTTATTCCAACAAATATTACTAGGGAGCTTCACTTCCCCATAGCGATGTGCAAAAAGTATTTTGTATCCTTCTTTCACATTATATTCTCCATTTAGAGAGGCACTCCACCTTAAAGATTTCCTAACCCCCTTCAAACAAATATTGCATTCAACCAGCATGCCTTCATAAGCTTCATCTTTTCCAGGTTCTAGGTCGAGTCCCCTCACACTCTTCCACTGAAACTTGGGACTACCCTCCTTAATTGTGGCTACCATGTAGTCTCTTACCTTATCCCCCCATACCTGCTTAGTTACAACCCTTACATTCCCTAGCTCAACTTTGTCCACCAATTTGGGGAATCCTTCCCATGAGTCTTCCCAAAAGGAGGCAACACTACCCTCCCTAATTTCCAAAGCTAAATAATCCACCACCAAATCCCTATAGCTGCATATGAATTTCCAAATTTTGGACCCACAGGGGAGAATCTTAGAGGTGAAAATACTATTATCTTCCGCATCCAAATATTTTTCCCTTAGAATCTTTTCCCATTTGAGATATTTTTTTTTATGTGGAGAGCCCAAACCAACTTTACTTCCAATGCTTTGTTCTGGTAGAGTAAGTTCTTCAAACTAGCCTTGTCTCTATCTTTCCTTCGTAGACCTTCTCCCATTTTACTAGCAGATACTTCTGTTGATCTGAATTTCCCTGCTAGAAAAAATTCTTCATTTTCCTATTTAATTCTTTGCTAGCTCCTATTGAAAGAGGAAGACACAATGAAAAATATGTTGGCAACAAAGAGATCACTGATTTAAGTTTTGTCAGACGCCCAATCCAAGACAACCATCTGTATTTCTAGTCGGCGATCTTATCTTTTACCTTCTCCACTATTGTATCCCAAAGTTTTCTTGATTGCACCCCTTTGGTGAGAGGGAGTCCAAAGTACTTACAAGGAAGTTTACCTCTTAAATTTTAGGATTCTCAGGATTTGATTCTCCCTTCGAGCAGGGGTATTGAAGAAGAATACTTCTAATTTTTCTAAGTTGACGTCTTAATCATAAGCTAAGGAGTATTTGTCCAAAAATCCCTTAAAGTGTCGGCCCTCCCTCTCCTGAGCATTACCGGACAACATGGTGTCATAAAAAAACTGTTGATGTGTGACAACATGCATCCACTTGTGATTTTTACCCCATTACCCTTCCACTACACCATTCACTAGAGGTAGATCTTCCAAGGGCCTCCACCATTATGATAAATAGAAAGGGGGAAATGGGGTCCCCTTGTCGTAGCCCATGTGAGACATTGAAGAAGCCCTCCAGGGATCCATTAACAATACAAAGAATTTTGGGCATGCTATCCACCTGAAAATCCAATTCAACCATTCCCTGTTAAATCCAAAGGCATCTGAAATCTTAAAAAGGAAGTTCCAATTAACCTTATCGTATGCCTTTCGAATGTCAAGTTTGATTAGCATGACTTGATTTTTCATTGTTTGTATGGAGTGAATTGCTTCCTGAACAATTATAACACCATCAAGGATCGACCTGTCGGGAATGAAACTAGTTTGTTCTTCCGAAATGATGTCTGGTAAAATTTTATTTATTTTGTTTGCCACTACTTTGGCTAGGATTTTAGAAGTAGTGTTACACAGAGCAATCAGTCTATATTCTTTGAGGGACTCTAGTTTTTCCTTTTTAGGGATTAAGGCTATGAAGGTGTTGTTAATATTTTTAAGCACCCTACCAGAACTTATGGAGTCTTTAATTGCCTCAATTACTTCCTTGCCTGGGCACTATGTCCCAACACTTCTAGAAAAATCCCATGGGAAAACCATCTGGGCCTGGAGCCTTATCTGAGTGGAGTTGGAAGAGTGCCTCTTTGACTTCTTGCTTTGAAAATTTGTTGCTCAACATAATTTTTTGTGCTTGTGTGACTGTTTTAGAGATGCATTCTAAAATTTCCTATTGTGCTCCAAGGTTAGACCCTAACCAGTCATTCAAAATATTATTAAAAAAGTCTATTGTGGTTGTCTTCACATCCTTGATTTTGTCTAGAACCCTACCATCACTAGCTTTGATGCTTGTTATTCTATTTATCTCCCTGCATATCTTGGTCGAATTATGGAAGAATTTTGTATTCTTGTCTCCTACAGTGAGCCATAATTCTCTGGACTTCTATCGCCAAAAAATCTCTTCTTTTGCCAAGACTGACTTCATTTTCTTTAACAATTCCTTCTCTTCTATGAAGTGGTGATTGTCCATCCCATTTTTTATTACATTCTCTAACAATTCCACTAGAGCCTCCGCTGTTTTTCTTTTTTCTTCAAATATGTTTTTGAAACAATCTTTATTCCAACACTTCAAATTTTGTTTAATCACTTTTAGTTTGGTGACAATGTTAAACATCTTTAAACCCCTTGGTTTGCTTTCCTCCCACCAACAATTAATGAGATGAAAAAAGTTTGAGTCCCTATACCACATGTTTTCAAACTTGAATGGACATCTAGCCAGGCCCCTTTCCCTGACAATTTTTAGGGCAACAAGGAAGTGATCTGAGCCTGAACCCAGTAGAATCTTGCTCTCCAGGGTGAATGGAAAGAGACTAAGGTCGCCTTTGAACAAAAATTTGTCTAATTTTTTTGTTATGCTACAAAACCCACTCCTATTTTTCTAGGTGTATTGGTCGTTTCCCATTTGCACATCTATCAACATATTTCTTTCTACAAAGCGTTCAAAATCTATTTGAGACTATAGCTTTCTTGCCACTCCATCTTTTTTTTTCTGACATTTTTAGGATTGCATTGAAATCCCCACCCAACACACGGTAATCAAAGGTTGAGTTTCCATAAATATTATCCAATTCATTCTAGGCTTGGGGTGATCCCACAATATTGGTTTACAATTTTTGGCCAAACTAGACACTGAACTGATTTTTTCTAACTAAATCTTCACTTTTGGGTACCTATAGTGAATAAACTGTGAGGAATTTGAAGATGATGCAAACTAGTGATTTGTGACATTTTGTCTATAGATTCTAAATATTTTTTTTCAAAATTTTTGGAATTAGATTGCACTTCTTTTTCCATCTCCTTCGAAAACTTTTTTTTCACTAAACACCATTTTTAAGGAGTGATGCTCACCAGTATAACACAACATTTTTTCCATGAAGGATAAAATTCTATTTTTTTCAAATTTAGATTTGTAACTATGATATCTAGTGCTTCCAATTGGTTTCATAGTGTTTTACTGAAAAAAAATTTCTTAATCAAGTTTCAAGTCAAACCAATTACAATTTAGACATAGGTGGATCGTATAACGCATAACTTTTTTGTATGTATCGAAATTCTTTTTTTTTTTTGGATCAAGGACTACAATATCTAGTGCACTCATATTTTTCAAACTTTTTTTTTGATAATCTTCTATTTTTCGACATGTGCAGAACAAAGAACTTGTTTTTTGGTAAAAAAACCTACATTCACAAAAAATAAAAAATAAATATAATAATAAAATTAAATTTATTTAAAATTATACTTTTTCGGAAGCTTATAATAAGTAATACATACTTACAAAAAAATAAATTTTAAATGAATTCATTTCATCCCCCAAAAGGTAAATCAAAAGTGGTTTTTTATCAGCATTTTGATAGTTGTAAAAGAGACTTTGTTATAGGTATGGTTTAAAACTAGTGGGGTTATAGCCAAGGGGGTTTGATCTAAGGTAGTTCGATCAAACCCTGTTCAATTGGAATGGTTTAAATAGAACTTTTTAAGGCTTAAATCATTATATTTTATAAAAATATGTGATTTCAGCAAAAATCAGAATCTCCCAGAAATTGTAAGCCAACTTTGTGGAATCACCCCTTGCCTTTTTTGAATGCATTTATTAGGCCCATACACATTGACCAGTATAAAACTTAGATTAGAGGTGAAACTTTTTACCTTACAAGAGGTCCAAAATCTACTTGCCGCCACCTCAACAAGAACATTATGTGGTTTCCAAAGGATCAAAAGTCCACCTGAAGGCCCCTCAACATTGACCCCCACTGTTCTCCATTGTTTCATCTTCTTGCCAAAGTTATTCCTTTCCTGTTCTCCCAGCTTGGTTTCTTACAGCAGGAAAATGTCCACCTGCATTGATTCCACCTGATGCCTAATTAGGCATCACTTATTAGGGGTGTTTAAGCCCCTAACATTCCAAGTCACGATTTTCATGGCTTTTCAAGAAGGGCATCGCCCTTCCCTACTTTTAACATCTCGTTTATCTTCAATTTCCTATTTGCTTCTCCATTCCATTTAAGCTTTTCTTGGTTAGGAATTCTCCCTCACCTCTTGCATTCCCCCCTTTCAGGAGAGGATTTAAGAGTATCCTTCTAGCTAATTCCCAATTTCCCAGGCTCACCTTGCTCCAACAACAATACTCTTTCCCTCTTGTACGATTTCTAAACCAAGACCACACCCTTTTGATCAAAACCAACATTTTCAAAAGGCGACCTATTGATCCAATCCTTAAAAAAATCGTCATCACCAATATTGAGTGACCCACTCTTGGCAGCCTTGGCCAATTCAACTAGCTCTGTTCCCACCTCCATAAGAGAGTTGAGGTCCTCTTCTCTAACCTTGTTTCCTAGGAAATCAATGGCATCTGCCACTTTCTACTCTATCTCCTGATTTTGATCTTCTAACACCCCTTGGCACTCTTCGACCTAGCAACATCTTCTGGCTCTACTACTCTTTCCTCATGTGTCGGGTTTGATGGACCCTTCATTGTTGTCTCCTCTGAGGTTCCATCCATGCCACCCTAATCCTAGGTAGGGGTTGTGAGTTCTTGATTTTCTAGTAAGGGATGTTGGCGCCATCCTAGAGTCCTTACCAGAGCATTGTTGGGATATGGGTCCAATATCAACAATTGCACCCAATTCCCCCACTCCATGAAGATTTTGATCCCCTACCAAGTTTAACTATTTAGTATACTCTCGACACAAATTTTGATATAGGTGTTGATACCACTTGGATCTAACCGTTCCTCCACACACTCATATTTTCCCAATTGGTTTCCAATATCTTTTAGGATTCCCGAGGCCCAAAATTCCAAAGAAAGATTTGGCAATTTATACCAATCTTGGATCCTATCCATTCTGTGACGGAATGGATCGAAGCCTATCCCCATCTACATATATAGAAACTGCAACCATCCATGATCCAGATTTTGTTTTCAATTTCCTCCCTAATGCTCTCCATAGGGAAGATTGCCACAAAATAGCCCTACTTCAAGACTTTAAAATCCAAATCTTCTCCCCATTTCTCGTGCCACCACCTCATGAAGCTATCCCAATTAAGTCTCATTCCATACCACCTAACTAAAATCCTAATCTCTCTAGTCGTTCCTTCTTCGCCTAGAGTTTAATTGAGCTCATTACCATGGTTCTCCTGCGGCTAGTGTTTGGCCTTCCACCAGTGCCACCATCGCTCCTGGATTCCTCCGACCGCATTCTCCTTATTGGAGGGTAACACTTTGCGCTTTTCCCTAGCTCCTGGGGTCCATTTCATGGTGGCGATCCCCTTTGGGATTTTGCATAGTGGGTCTTGTCCCCATATTTGCATTTGTCCTTTTGTTGTCTCCTCGTTGATGCCCATGATTCTTGAAATTGTTCTGCCATTGCCACCCCCATCTGCCATTCCACCCATTGTGGTGTCGTAAAAAATTTGAATTCTGCCATCCATTTTGCTACTTCTAGGGTTCATTGCTCACACGATTTCTTAGTTGATCTGGGGTAACTTCTGTTGCTGCCTCATGCGCCCAATTCATCTATCAGTTGCCTTCACCCTTCATCTCTTCTTGTGCCTTCTTGGCCGCCTCTCGTCCTTCACGACCTTCACTAAGGATCTCTAGACCTGTTGATTTTTGCTCCTACTCTGCTTCCACTCACACCATTTATTTTAAGTGCAAGTTATTTATTATTCTAATCATTGCATTATTATGTTCTTTTAAATGGAAGATGGTTTGATATTTTATTTAAATTTTGTAAAATTGATGGTTGGTTTACTTCAACACTAATTAATCAAGAATAAATGTTATACAATTTCATTCAAAGGAAAGTTATAGACTATGGTAGTATTAGTAAGACCACAATTAAAAACTATGTATAGAGCTTAAATATCCTTTATGACAAACTCAAATCTCAAGTTCATCTAAATCAAGTTGGCCCTAGTTCCAAAACCCATTATAAGAATATGGATAGGTGAATTTCTTCAAAATCTAAGTAGTTGGAATTTATCGAAAAACATATGGAACTCGTAAGGAAGAAGTGGGAGTAGCAACCCTTAATTATTGGTAGTTTTGTTTGTGTTGTGTGTGTGGGTTCTAGCAACCCTTAATTATTGGCTCTTTTTTGCTTGTTCTTAGTTATGGTTTAATTTTTTTATGACCCTTCTTGTTGTGGGAAATCCTACTATGTTGTTGTCATATTATTTTTTTTGGCTGCTCTTTTCTAAAAAGGATGGGCCCCTTCCAAAACCCTATTTTTACCAATAGTAAAAATTGTTATACCGTTCTAGATTTGTTTACCTTTAAAAATAGTGAATCTTAAATTATTAAATTGATCTGTTGGACATTAAACATAACATTATAGATTAATTTTTTCTTTAAAGAAATATATAATAAGTTAAACTCCATAACAAACAATGAACCTTAGATTGGTCTCTTATGAAATTGTAAACCCTAGTTAGTTTAAACATCACCTAATACTTAGTAGGGTTGTGATAATTTGACTCTCCATGTCACATGTGATCTAAACACTTAGATCAAACCACAACATCAAATGGGATAAAAATATGAATTTAAATATAAAATTTGTTACATTTGATTAAATCAAATTATTTGGACATTTTTGAATCATCCACTAGCCTTTGAACACACTCTTTTATTCATAATCCTAATACTCAACACTCAAAATTCATAAACAACCTTAGAATTTAGAATGCACAATTCTAATTGAAGGCAACCACACATATTTTTAGTGTAGATCAAATGCACAATCAAAGTTAGATAAAGATATTGTTTTAGATTGAATACTTAGTTCATAGTTTGATAAGTGCATTACATATGATAAGTTTTAAAATTTAATACCTTAGGTAATTCTCAAGCCTTCCTATCAAGCTACTATAAGGGATGTTGGGATTTAATTTGTTATAGAAACTATAGGTTAGAATATAAAATATTAAAAGATTTATTAAAAGAGATCAAACATTCTTAATTCTAGCTCGATTTCATCTTCAACTTATAAGTTGGACTCCTTAATGTCTTGAAGAGAAAGTATTACCATCAATTTATGTTTTGACATATTTTTATAATAACTAGGGGAAAGCAAAAATATTATTATTATACTAATTTTTCTAATAATTTTTTATTGATAATAGGTTGAAATACTATAATATGATTTCATATGTTCATTCACAATTTTGACATCAAGCATCTAAGATGACCTTAGACTCCTAATACTCTACAAGTTCTCTAAACTTGATTGAATGCAAGGGCCTTGCACTTAAACTTTAACCAAGGTGCCTCCTTATGGCCTTGTCCATGCAAGAGATTTGATAATAATGACAAACACAATAGGTCTAGAAGCCACCATTATCATGTAGGATTTTTTCTTGCAAATGATCACCACTTGTTCCACTAAACAAAGTGGTGTGATACTTAAAGGACAATCATCAACACCAAATTCCTATATTAGAACACTTAACCTAAGCATAAAAAAATTAAAGTAGAAGCACTAGCCATACATGGCATTGGATAAGATCAATCCCCAAATAATTTTCCTATTAGGTTTCAAGAAAAATATGCAAACCACACTCTCTCATTTTGAACTTCTTAAGATAGCTTCATGATGTTTATGTGGTTCATACTTTTCATGATTTACAATGTGAGTGCTTAGTATACAATTTCACATATATACAAATGTTATCATTCTTGATGATCTAAATATTGACCTATCTTGTAGCCTAGAATTTTATTGATTTTCTTAATAACAAAATTTGTGGGTAGTGTCAAATATATCCTATGATTTAAAGAACCATTACCACATTGCCCACTTTCATAATATAATCTATGAGATTATTTTACAATTAATTCTTTACTAATGACAATGGAGTTGCTTCCTTTAAAATACACAATACTATTTAATGCATAAATAAAAATATTCATTTCTAATTTTAGATGTACCTTGGGATATTAGGTACCCTAGGTGTGATACTATTTGTGATAGTTACAAAGTGATTTGACATTTATAAGAATAGAGGGTATTTCATAAAAAAAATCATTCTTCTATTGTAAAAATTGAATATACTCATTACAAATACTTAGAAATGTATGCTTTTTTTTAAACATAAAGTTGTTAAATGCATTTGCATGAGTTGAAGAATTAAAGTTCACCATTCTAGATTATTTTCAAATACTATTTTTCCTATTTTCACTGTATATAAACATGTATGCTTATGACATCATTCCAACATATAAACATGTATGTTCTAGACTTGATCTTTTTTGGCCCTTTGGGCTCGTGGTGTAAAGGGTAATGCGCCCTGTAAATGCAACTTATTATATCAAAAACATTCCAACATTTTAAAATCAACTAAACAAAAGTTGTTAGCCACACGGCTCATAAGTCTTTGGACACTATGAGTTGAATCTCCTATTATAAAATTTTGACATGAAACAAGTAAGATTTTAATGTAGTTATGATTAAGAATTGTAAATATTAAATGTGGCATATGAAATTTAGTCTTCACCATGATTTGCTAAGTATGCAACTAATGCAAAAAAATTCAATTCCTAGATCAAATGGAATTTAACCTTTTATTACCATTTGTTCAGTTTGTTACACATAAATAAAATAGCCAGCTTCAGCATATTATGAATATAATTGTAATATTCTTTTTAATCCTATGATTATATCCCATTGTGTTTCTTTGAAATTTTCATAGCCTTAATTCTTTTGAGTTCCTCTTATTTTAAATCTATTGTACAAACACTTATGAAATGCTCAGTTTGGCTTTCTTCCAACTACCTTCAAACCTGAGCTGATTAGTATCAAATTATAAATCTGGTCATGCTAACTCTTGTAATACCATGAATGTGTGATTATAATGCAATATTTTAACAATAAATTGTGGCTATGGAAGCCACCCCAATTGAATAAATAGAAAACAACAATAAAATGCTTGTGCATGCCCTCTAAGAAGAACATAACTTGAACCATCTATGATGATGAGTGCCCTAAGAACTAGTTTGCTTGCTGATCTTGCTTTCCCATCTTTAACATGGAGCACACAGTCATTTTACATTTCTGATCTCTTGCTGATTTCTTTTTCTACTTGAACGTTGCCCATTGATTTGTGTCTTCCTCGTGTTGGTCTTTAGTGATGGGCGTAATGCATTATGAAAGATCCTCCACCACGGAAGAGGCCTCTTTTTGTTTTGTTTCGGTTGCAATATTTGGAGGGGAGGAAGCAACAGTCTTCGGGATTGTACCTCTTTGAAGATGGACAAATGTCATTTCAAATTTCAAAGAAGCACCATCATCGGCCTCATCTTAAAAAGTGGAAGAAATATGCCAGTGACTAAGATCTACCCCCTTCCACCAAGTTGGTTGCTTCAGAGGAGATGCTTCGCTAGACGACGAGGAAAATTTTCCACTCATTTGCCTTGTGCCCTGTGTTGGAGCATCGTCTCCATCTGAATGTTATGCTTTCATAATCAATTGGTTGTTTCCATATATTGTCTCTGACCTTAATACCAATATCTGCTATAATAGTTTGGAGAGATCCATTTCTACTAGGATTTGAGCGAAAATGGAGGAGGAATGAAGAGTGAAAGAGGACTTGGGTTTAGAAGTAGTTGGCTTAGTAATAGATGTTCCAACGGAGTTGCCCGTTGAGGACAAACAAGAAGCTCCCCAAAAATGCAATGTTGGGTTGGGTAATCACACCCATATTGGGGTTGCTGTTGAAATTTCGATTACGGGATCAAATTCAAGGAACCATGAATTTATGCTCAAGAAAGACTTGTCCGAAACACAGGGCCCCTTCTATTGCAGCAAGTCCTTGTCCTCAAGGTATTCAAATATCACAAAGAAGAATCCTTTGGCGTAGGGGTCAATGTAAATCTCACCCTCAAGGATGGATTGACAATTTTCTTTGATCCACTTATTAAGATCAGTCACGCTGGGCCAAAAATTATGGAAGCAATGAATCAAAGTATGATGTCTGCATGCAGCCTCATCTTCCAATGCTTCCTTGCCAAGATCGACAATGGAGGGATTTGTAACCAAGGGATGATCCTCTTTCGGCTTGTGCATCTCAACCTACACTTGATCAGAAACAAACTTTTCGTTATCGAAAGAAAATATACCTTTACAGATCCTGTTCCAGATTGAGGACACCTTCTTAGTTTTTTCCCCTTTCATCCTAAGGGAGTTGACGTAGTTTTTGCCCTTCACATGGTCAAGGAAGATCTAAGTCACTGAAAGGAGTGGTTGCAGACACATGGGAAGTGAAGAAAGTCCTACCCAAACTATCGCATGCAGAAGACAATTCTCTATCTTTGAAACTCTAGAACCAGCTAGAGGAATATGATTTTTGATCCAAAATGAACCAGAAGGTAGATTGACCTGTGGAAATTTAGAAGGGCCTCCTTGGAGTGGTGGAAAATCAATGGGTGAAAGTGAGGGTGGTGAGGTTCTATTCACAGAGGGCGCTGAAGAAAGTAGCGAAGTGGGAGGAGCAGAAGTCTTCAAGAGCGACATTCATTTAAATTGAAGAGCTTTAAATAGTGATTTTATTTTTATATATATAAATGATATTCTCTTCTCTCTAATATCACTCCATATATCTCATTATGCTACTTTTTCAAATCCAATGGATATTTACAAATTACAACATCAACACAATTGATTTTTTTAAATTCATCTATAAATTATAGTAGTTTATTTCTGATTAAAACCAAATAGATTGAAAAAAAATTTAATTTAAAAAAATATATATATATTCGATTCACAAATCTATGAGCCATCTCACCAAGCAAAAGAACGAAAAGCAATATTGTAAATGTCTCACCATAAACAAAACAAAATCTAATATGCACTTACATTAAATTACATATCAAATCTGGAATGTGTAATTTAATCTCAAATGGTTGATCTGACATTGGCAAAAAATAATACAAATAATCTAAAAAAAAGAACTGTACAAAATGGCAAGGGTAATTCTGAGTCCTCTCATTTCCTGCTAGTCAAGCATCTTTCCATTTATTGAAGTGTTCCTCAACTTTTGTTTCTTCCTCATTCTCCACCTCCTCTTCCAGCTTTTTATATGAGAACTGTAAAAAGTAGCAAGGACAATCTGAGTTCTCTCATTTCCTGCTAGTCAAGCATCTTTCCATTTTCTTGAAGTGTTCCTCAACTTTTGTTTCTTCCCCATTCTCCACCTCCTCTTCCAACTTTTTATTTCATATATATGCAGGTTTCATGATATTGGCAAAACAGGCCTTTGACGGATACCCAACAGTATATATAAACATTGATCTGCATTGCACTCTATACATATAATTTTACGAAGCCAGTAGCATGGTCTAGATTGCCAAATACACAAAACAAAAATATATTTTATTTTCATAAGAACTGAGCAGAACCTTGTCCCTTCATTATTATTGCAGGTCTGAAACAATGCAAATTATTTTAGTGCAAGCCTATTTTTCAGATTGCTCCATTTAGCATCACCAATAATCTCCACAAGAGCATTGTCCCTGTTTAAAATGATGGAAATGTTCATATCACAACAATTTCTCTTCCAACAATCTTGGAGATAAATTTCCTTACAGTGTGGCAATCAGCACACACTTTAAGGTTCTTAACTACTATAATAGTTGTTCCACGGGTGTCTTTAACAACCGAATGCAACTACCAACTTTTCACATGTGACACAGAAATAATTCCTTTTCCTCCTCTTCCACAGCATTAATAAATGTCTTGAATCTGGATAATACCCTGTTGCCTTCAACTCCCAAGCCAATTTCTCCATCTTTGCATAGATTTCCTATGTCTCTGGATGTGATCTGTCTCCTACGCTAAAAGTATGTACCATTTTATGGCCGTCAATCCAACTACATCCAGGGATCTTTTTAATTCCTCTATCTTTCATCAATCTCCTTACCATTTGTACCTCATCCCACCTGCCCACTTCTGCGTAGATGTTTGAGAGAAGAACATAAGTTGCAGTATTATTAGGATCCAAATCAAAAAGCAACGTTGCTGTAAATACTCCTAAACCTATATTCATATGTGATCTACAGGCACCAAGAAAACACATCCACACAACCACCACAGGCTTAACTGGCATTTTAATGATAAAGTTTAGGGTGTCCTCAAGATAGCCAGCCCGGGCAAGAAGGTCAACCATGCACACATAATGATCAACTGTAGGTGTAATACAATAAGGGTTACTCATGTGATTGAAGTATGTACAGCCCTCATCCACTAAACCTGCATGGCTGCATGCACATAGAACACAAACAAAGCTTACAATGTCAGGATATGTCCCAGAGAGCTTCATTAATTCAAAGACTTTGAGAGCATCCTTGCAAAATCCATTTTGTGCATATCCTGCAATCATCGTATTCCATGAGATGACATCTCTTCGAGGCATTCTGTCAAACAGTTCACGTGCATTGTCTATGCTTCCACATTTTGCATACATGTCAACTAGGGCAGTTGTAACTACAACATCTGAGAAAATTCCTCTATCCTTTATACTTTTATGTATGTCCATACCCTCTTCAAGAGCTCCCATTTTGGCACAGGCAGGGAGGATGCTGGCGAAGGTTGTGAAGTCCGGCTTTACACCTGCCAATTGCATTTGCTTGAAAGTTTCTAAAGCTTTTTCCAAAAATCCATTTTGTACATATCCTGTTATCATGGCAGTCCATAAGGACAAATTTCTTTGAGGAATTCTATCAAACAGTTCACGTGCTTTTTTTATGCTTCCACATTTTGCATACATGTCTATCAGGGCAGTTGCAACTACAGCATCTGACAAAATTCCTCTATCCTTTATGCTTTGATGGATGTCCATACCCTGCTCTAAAGCTCCCATTTTGGCACAGGCAGGGAGAATAATGGCAAAGGTTGTGGAATTTGGCTTTACACCTGCCAATTGCATTTGCTTGAAAGTTTCAAAAGCCTTTTCAATAAATCCATTTTGTGCATATCCTGCAATCATTGCAGTCCATGAAAACACATTTCTTTGAGGCATTCTGTCAAACAGTTCACTTGCCTTGTCTATGCTTCCGCATTTTGCGTACATGTCTACTAGGGCAGTTGCAACTACAACATCTGATAAAACTCCTCTATCCTTTATGTTTTGATGGATGTCCATACCCTGTTCCAAAGTTCCTAGTTTACCACAGGCAGTGAAGATGCTTGCAAAGGTTGTGGAGTCTGGCTTTACACCTGCCAATTGCATTTGCTTGAATGTTTCTAAAGCCTTTTCAAGAGATCCATTTTGTGCATATCCTGCAATCATTGCAGTCCATGAGACCACATCTCTTTGAGGCATCCTGTCAAACAATTCACGTGCCTTGTCTATGCTTCCACATTTTGAATACATGTCTACCAGGGCTGTTGCAACAACAACATCTGATAAAATTCCTCTATCCTTTATGCTTTGATGGATGTCCATTCCATGTTCCAAAGCTCTCATTTTGGCACAAGCAGAGAGGATGCTGGCAAAGGTTGAGGAATTTGGCTTTACTCCTGCCAATTGCATTTGCTTGAGAGTTTCTAAAGCCTTTTCAACAAATCCATTTTGTGCATATCCTGCAATCATTGCATTCCATGAGATGACATCTCTTTGAGGCATTCTGTCAAACAATTCACGTGCCTTGTCTATGCTTCCACATTTTGCATACATGTCAACCAGAGCATTTCCAACTATATCTGACAAGAAACCCCCTTCCATTATGCTTTGATGGATGTCTATACCCTGTTCTAAAGCTCCCATTTTGGCACAGGCAGAGAGGACGCTGGCGAAGGTTGTCGAATTTGGCTTTACACCTGACAACAGCATTTGCTTGAAAGTTTCTAAAGCCTTTTCAACAAATCCATTTTGTGCATATCCTGCAATCATTGCAGTCCATGAGATGACATCTCTTTGAGGCATTCTGTCAAACAGTTCACGTGCCTTGTCTATGATTCCACATTTTGCATACATGTCTAACACAGCATTTCCAACTACAATATTTGACAAAAAACCCCCTACCGTTATGCTTTGATGGATATCCATACCCTGTTCCAAAGCTCTCATTTTCGCACAGGCGGGAAGGATGCTGGCAAAGGTTGAAGAGTCGGGTTTTACACCTGTCAATTGCATTTGCTTGAAGGTTTCTAAAGCCTTTTCCGCAAATCCATTTTGTGCATATCCTGTAATCATGGCATTCCATGAGACCACATTTCTTTGAAGGATTTTGTCAAACAGTTCACGTGCCTTGTCTACGCTCCCACACTTTGCATACATGTCTACCAGGGCAGTTGCAACTACAACATTTGACAAAATTCCTCTGTCCTTTATGCTTTGATGGATGTCCATACCCTGTTCCAAATATCCCATTTCGGCACAGGCTGGGAGCACGCTGGCAAACGTAAACTGATCGGGCTGGAGACCTGTTTGCTGCATATGATGAAACAGTGTGACTGCCTCTTGAGGACACCCATGTCTTCTGTACGCTGTAATGATCGTATTCCACGAGACACTGTCTCGTTCTTTCATGTGGTCAAACACTTTACGGGAATCAACCAAACTTCCACACTTGTTATACATGTAAATAAGCTTATTACGAAAAGTTATGCATGTAGCCAAGGCAAATCGCCTGTGAGCTATGAAAGAGTGGACATTATTCACTCGTGGAAGCGCGTCCTTGAAAATACAGGTCTGCAATAACTGAAGATATGTGGAGTAATCTTCACGGGGGTTGCAGGTAGTAAGCATAATGTGCAGCGCCTCCTCCAACCTGCTGTGAGATCGAGATGAGTAGTTGATTGGGTGATGGCATCTTATGATTGTAATTGGAGAGTGCAAAATATGCAGTCCCAATGCAGACAATCAAATTACGAGCAATTTTCCGATTTCGATGAGAAAGGCATTACGTGGTTTACAAGAATTGAATCGTACGCGTTAATTTGTAAGAGAATGTTATTAAATGTCAATCTTATCCCCTTTTTTTTTTTTTAATATTGAGGGAATGCAATTACAAAAAGAGCAGTTATAAAACTGCAAGAGAAGAGAGAAAAACCATCACAGGCAAAGAGCAATACGAGCAGCTCTCAAGAACTAAGGATACAACAGCAGCAAGAGACGAGGAGAATCAGCAATACAAGACAACGAGCTGTAATTTATTAAGAAAAAGTTATGTTTGTAAATAATTGAAAAATTTAACCAAAAAAACTCTTAGACTAGTTAATTTCTTGTAAAATTTTAAAATTATTTTTTATTAATAATTGAAAGTATTGCATTTGAGATTATAAGAATTGTTAAGCAGTTAAAATTATTGTATCTTATAAAGTTAAAATTGTTATAATTTTTAAATTTTAATATGAATGATCTTCTTACATGATATAGTGGTTCAAATTTTCTCTCAAACATATTTTATGGTTATATGTAAGTTTTTATATTTGTATTTATTCTAATTTTAAAATGATTTTTTCTTTTCTTTTAATTTGTGTAGATGGCGTGAAATAATTTTTTTAGAATTAGACATTTGTAGTGAAAAAATTATTTTTAGTATATTTTGTCATTTATTTATTTTTGTTTGAGACAAGGCTTTTGAGTATTTATATAATTATAAATTATTGTTCAAATTTCAATATTATTAAACTTAGATTTAGTGATACTAATCATTGACTACAATATAGTGAAATAAAATGTACAAAATATAATGGAGATAAAATTGTGTATTCAAATACCAATATCATATATTCAATGATATAACTTTTCACATATAATCTTTAAATATAGAATGAAACCATCTCATCCATTTGTGTGCTTATACATTTTCAATTAAGTTATATAGTCATTTTATTAATAAAAAATATTATATTAAAGTATTAAATAAATAATCAACCCCCATTTGTCATGTATACCATAAGTATAAATATAAGAATAAATGTTATATTAAATAGAGCTTTATTAACATTTATAAGTAGTACATTATCAATTTCGTTTAAAAAAAAGATGGAGATTCTTAGAATGTAGTATTTCTTTCACTACATGTCATAGGGATAAAATATGTGTTAAGATGGAGATCATGTGTTTCAGATCACATAACCAATCCCTTGCCATAATTTATATCCTAATTTTTTCAATATTGATTCATTATAAGAGACTTACAAAGTTTCTTATTAGAGGTGATGTAGGAGTATCTTAGGGGTCGAGTAGTCTCATCACTCAAAATATTTATTTTCTTTTTATAAGTATTTTCAAGTGTCAACTTCATTATCTTCTTGCCACAAAGGTTAAATTTTAGCACAAGGTTTATTTAATTTATTACCATAGTTCAACACCACCATGTCAAAGGTAGCCTTTCTATTATGTGGTACCACATTTTTCTCATAGAACATACACATTGTAAAATTAACATTATAATGAGACTCTTAATATGCTCACATGTTTAATATTGTAATTAGTTTACTTATTCTAAAAAACATGTTCTTAGGCCAAAGCTTTGGCCTCTTTTAAAACTTTGTGCCGATATTTGAATTGCACCAAAATGTCATGTCTTGGTTAATGTTACCTCACTATACCAAAGATCTCTTATAAAAAAGTGACCAATCCATTTAATAAATTAAAGTAGAGAGAAGTGGGATGGAACATATAAGATCTAAGTTTTGAATATTATAATCTTGACATATATTCTATTGGCATGTAATATCATGATAAACACTCTTATTCCCATATTTTTGTACTTTCATCATATTAGAGAATTAAATATAGGAAATAATGGTTTTACATCATATATATTAGAAAAGTATCCTATCATGGCCTAAAATTGGTTAACATTTAGGTTGGTGGGAACAGATGTCTCTTGCAAAGCCTTGTCCAAAATGGCTTTGTGCTCAGGGGATATGCGAAGCAACTCAAGAATGGATGTGTGGGAGTCTTTCCTAGATGGTCTAGGAGGTTATACTGACTTTTCGATTGTGGATTTGAAGCAGCCCCTTGCAAGACCACCTTAGATCACCGAGTGGTAACAGCACACTCTTGATTTTTCTCGATGGTAATGGTAGAGACATTGTTATCAAAGGCTCAAATGTTATTAATGGTATACTTATATGAGATGATGGTGTAATTGGATATTGTTGTTGGCATTATTTCCTGAACTAGAGGCTTTTCCTTTCCCATGGTCTTGTAGGGGATTCTTGAAAATAGTATGGTTGGCATTCATTTTTCCCTATGAATTACTCATTGATATGTCACCTTGTTCAATGAGATCTTGGATAAGATCCTTAAGTGTCATGATGATGTTTTATGTCCCTTGGTGTGATGGTACTCACAAAAGTCATTTTCATTCCACCAAGTGGGCTTAAAGATTGTTGGTTCATAGTGTCTAACTTCTAGTAGTTGAATGACATTTGATTGTAAACATTTTTTCAAGACCAATTCAATATTTTCCCCTAAGGATGTGTATGTTCATTTTGGTTTGTTTTCCCGTGGAGGACCTCTTCATTGTTAATTGTTTTGGACTACATTTGTAGTTTGGTCTTGACTTGGTGTTGGATTGTTTGGTGTAGAAGGAAATTTTAGATGAATGGTGGAGTGAATTTTGTTAACCGCTTTAGCATCAACTACCCCATCATTGTTGGGAATTAGTGTTCACATAGGTGTTAAGAATATTGCATCATAGGATGCATAAAATAATAGTTTAGTAGGTTCGTTATGAGTGTTGGGAATATCACATCATTCCCATAGATTATTTGTTATTTGGTTGTGATTATTTGTTTGTGTGTGTTTTATGAGTTGTTAAAACAACTCATATCTATGGCAAGTTGTTATAGGTAGTTTCCTATAATGTAGGATATGTAAATCCTATATATATGCAAATGTATTAAACAAAATAATATGATGAAGGCAAGCATATTATGTGTAGAAAATTTTATGTAGAGATTTTATAGACTCTCTTCAATCTCTATCCATATTTCTAATATGGTATCACAGTAGGTTTAATAAAATGGGTTGGTGAGATTATTCCCCAACTTAGTTATGTGGAAATCCCTATGAACCTGCATTGCTATAGGCTATAAGATATTGAGCATTAGAATTGATCTTTGTAGAGTATTTTATTTGCTTGGTCTTGGCAATTGTTTGTTACAAGAATTGGTACCATCAGTGATTGTAGACCGGGTGCCCACTGAGGAGAGTTAACTTCTCAATACACCAATGAAAGAAAGAGGAAGAGAAATAAAATTTGTGGAGAGATGCATTCGTTTGAATACAGGGCGAATTCCCTCTTAACATTTGCGGTGACAATTGTTAATTTCTTATAACCCAACTACAGATTAATTGCATAATAGATTCACAGAAAATAAATATGATTTATAACAATTAATGCACTAGATTAAATAACAACTAATAACAGTGGAAGCAAAAATAACATGAAGCCAAACACAAAAAGACAATAACACAAATTTACCCAGGAAACCCCAATGCGGGGAAAAACCTGCAAATGTTGGATCTTCTATTCAGCCTAACAACAAACTTTTCTTTCGAAAATACAATATAAGTTTGCTACAACAATCTTACATATATAGAGCCTAGCTGCTTTACTTAGCGTGCAAGGAAATAATCTTTCCTTGCTTTCTTTGGCTTTAATTACACATAAAATCACTCTCGGATTTATCTTATCCTCACAAACTCGGAAACATTCTATTAAAGAATAAAAATCCTGTTGTTGCTAAAAATCTAACTCGAATTGTTTTAAAGCATATCTAATCTTGAGTTGCTTTAAAGCAAATCCATATCCCATTTTTTGAGCTACAAAAATCAACACTCCCTCTTAGCGAGGAAAGTATTCTGCACCACACCCAACTTGTCCCTGAAGAATTCAAACTTGCTCTTCATCAAGGCCTTCGTCAGGATATCTACAATTTGTTCGTCCGTAGGAATGTAAATGAGCTTCACTATCCGCTTCTCCACACAATCTCTGATGAAGTGGTACTTGATCTCAATGTGCTTTGACTTGTCATGAAACACTGGATTCCCAAAGAGTTTGATACAACTCTGATTATCACAATAAATGACTGTAGGATCCAGCTCCTGATTAAAGAGCCTAGCTAGAAGTTTCCGAAGCCAGATAGCCTCACATGTAGCCATACTGGCTGCCATATACTCAGCCTCTGCAGAACTCAGTGCAATTGACTTATGTTTCTTGCTGTACCAAGAGACTGCTCCTGATCCCAAACTGAAACTGCACCCTGAAGTGCTCTTCCAATTAGCTGTACTGCCTACCCAATCTGCATCGGTAAACCCCTCAAGCTTCACTCCATCCTGCTAAACATACTTTAGCCCATAATCAACTGTGCCTCGGAGATATCTCAAAACATGCTTCGCAACTATCCAATGCACACATTTAGGTTCCACCATAAACTGACTGAGTGAGTTCATTGCAAAACAAATGTCTGGCCTGGTGTTGACCAGATACATAAGAGAGCCTATCAACTGTCTGTATAAAGTTGGGTCCACTGCCTCTAATCTGGAAGCATCAATCTTCTTCCAATTGGTCACAAGTGGCGTTGACATAGGCTTACAGTTTTCCATCTTGAATCGCTTCAAGATATCAATTAAGTACTTCCCTTGTCCAAGGAAGATCTCTCCCTCTTTCTGCCACAACTCCAATCCTAGAAAGTAATGCATCAACCCCAAGTTCTTCATCTCAAACTCTCCTGCAAGATCTCGCTTGCAGTGTGCTATGAGCTCTTCTAACCCTGTGAGAAATAGGTCATCAACATATAACAACAATATGAGAAGTTCGCCCTTCACCTAAACATAGTACAGGTTCAAATCTGCCTCACTCTTGATGAAGCCCACACTCTGAGAGTAACTATCAATACATGAATACCATGCCCTGGGAGCCTGCTTGATTCCATACAGTGCTCTTTTTAACCTGCATACATGAGAATCCCTCTCATGTGCTTCGAATCCTTCTGGCTGCTCTATGTAAATCTTTTCCTCAATCACTCCATTGAGGAAGGCCGTCTTTACATCCATTTGGTGAATCCTCCAACCCATTTGTGCTGCTATAGAAATGATAGCTCTTATGGATGAGTACCTAGCAACTGGAGCAAAAGTCTCATCATAGTTGAGTCCCTCCTTCTGAGAAAACCCCTTAGCCACAAACTAAGCTTTGAACTTCTCCACACTACCATCTGCAACATGCTTAATCTTATACAGCCATCTCGAGCCCACCACAGACTTATCTTCTGGTCTTGGTACTACCTCCCACACACTGTTCTTCATGATGGAAGAATACTCTTCTACCATGGCATCTCTCCACACTTGGTGCTTGGATGCCTCCTGAAAGTTGGAAGGCTCTACTTCAATTAATTCACTCATAAGTGCAACATAATCTGAATAATGTGTGGGAGCCCTTCTTTTTATGACTGAATCTTGAGGATCACCTACATATTCTTGAGCCTCTCTCAGTGTCTGATCAGCTACCCTATTTCTCCTCTTTTTTGAAATAGGAATTTGAGGCTGAGGAATTATTTGTTCCTCTATCTGATCATCCTGCTTGTTCTGCTCTCTAACTTGCGTGACTGAAGTTTGAGGAATTTGTGCTACCTCAACCATGGGTGAGTGTTCCTCCTCATTCATCAAGTTGCTTGACTTCTGAAGAGCCCTTTCTTCCTTGAACTTCACATCTCTGCGAACCACTGTTTTCCTAAGAGTAGGAATGTAAACCCGATAAGCCTTAGAAGTTTCATTGTACCCAACAAGGATACCCTTCTCTGCAGTAGGTTCCAACTTGGTTCTCTTCTCAACAGGAATGTGACAATACACAAGGCATCCAAAGATGCGAATGTGCCCCAAATCTGGTTTCTTACCATTGAACGCCTCTTATGGAGTCAACTTGCCCAACACTTTGTGAGGGCTCCTATTCTGCAAATACACAGCTGTGTTGCAAGCTTCTACCCATAAGAACCAAGGCAGATCCTGATCATGAAGCATGGCCTTGGCTGCTCCAACGATAGCTCTATTCTTTCGTTCAACAACCCCATTCTGCTGAGGGTTGTATGGAACTGTCAACTCTTTCTTGATACCTTCTTGAGCACAAAAATCTTTGAAGGCATTCGAGGTATACTTGCTCCATTATCAGACCTCAGTATCTTGATCTTCTTCCCAGTTTGGTTCTCCACGAGAGCCTTAAACTCTTTGAACCTACTGAAGACCTCATCTTTATTCTTCATGAAATATATCCATGTCTTCCTGGAGAAATCATCAATGAAGGTAACATAATACTCATATCCATTCAAGGATGTTGTTGACATGGGCCCACACACATTTGAATGTACAAGATCCAAAATCCCTTCGGATCTAGTGTCGTTGCTTGGAAAATTGGTCTTGGCATATTTCCCAAGAGCACAACCCTTGCACACCTCACGCTTTTATGCCTTCATCTCAGGCAGCCCTGTCACTATTTCCTTAAGAATATTAAGTGCTCCATGGTGAAGGTGAGCCATCCTCTTGTGCCATAATTCTCCTATCCCTTTACAGCTACTAACCAATGCATGTGCTGGCTCAAACTATAACCAAAACAAGCTGCCATGCCTGACACCAATCACTTTTGTAATCTTGGAATCTTTGGGATGAATATAGACTTTTCCCCTCTCAAAGGTCACGATGTAACCCTTGTCTCCCAAGGCAGAAACTGAGATTAAATTCTTTGTCATGCCAGGGACATACAACACATCCTCCACCAACAAAGGTTTTCCAGACTCCCTCTCAAACTTGACGGTGCCAATACCTGTTGCATGGTACTTGGCATTGTCTCTGAGCTCAATATAGAAATCTAGCTTCTTCTCCTCCAACTTGGTGAAACATTCTCTGACTCCCATCATGTGGCGAGAAGCCCCACTGTCAATATACCATACCCTGTTGGCAATTGAACTTGAGAGATAGGCAATGAGTGAAAACTCATTCTCAAATTGTGATGCAAACTCGTCCACCTCTGCTGTAGTAGCAAATTGCTTCTTCTGCTTGTCCTTATTTTTCTTATTCGGACATTGACTGGCATAGTGACCCATCTGATGGTAGCAAAAGCATTTAATCTTGCTCAGATCTTTATTCTTCCCACTCTTGGAAGAAGAACCTTTCGATTGCTCTTTATTGGACTTCTTCTTACCCTTGCTTGTAGGAGCAATATTTTCTTCATCTTGACCCTTCTTCGTCTGATCTCCTCAATGAGCACCTTCACGGATCTCCTCCTAAACAAAATCATCCCAAAGTCTTGCCCAATTAGGTAGCCGATCTTTGCTGACAACACACTTAACAAACACTTCCCAGTGCTTTGAAAAACCATTCAAGGCTATACACACCAACTCATCTTCTTTAATCGTCTCTCCAACAGCAGCAATCTCATCCTTGACCTGTGTCAGCTTGGACAAGTAAGAGGTCACACTCTCACCTTTGGAAATCTTGGTATTATGCAATTTGTCCTTGAGCATCATCTTACGACTTTGATAGTCGCTCTGATAAAGTTTTGTGAGCATATCCCACATCTCCTTGGCGGTGTCTTTCCCTGATAAATGAGGAATTAAATGATCTCTTACTCCATCCAGGGTAATCCTCTGAGCCTTGGCCTCTTTAGCTTCATGTGAATCTAAGGCAACAGGATCATCTGTTGGTGGAGTCACTTCTATGCTAGCATAGATCCACAGCTTGTTCTCCTTGAGAACAGATGTAATCCGAACCTTCCATTGCAAGAAGTTAGACACACCCTCAAGCCTATCCTCGTATCGAACACTGGTTGCCATAGCCACAAAAGAACTAGAGATAAAAATCTAATTTTTTTTCTTGAAATCTGCATCACAAATCTTGGCTTCGTATTCAGAGTTTAGACCTCTGATACCATGTTAATTTCTTATAACCCAGCTATAGATTAATTGCACAATAAATTCACAGAAAATAAATTTGATTTATAAAAATTAATACAATTGGGTTAATTAACAACTAATAACAGCGAAAGCAAAAATAACAAAAAGACAATAACATAAATTTACCCAAGAAACCCCAATGCGGGGAAAAACCTGCAAATGTTGGATCTTCTATTTAGCCTAACAACAAACTTTTCTTTCGAAAATACAATATAAGTTTGCTACAACAATCTTACATATATAGAGCCTAGCTGCTTTACTTAGCATGCCTTTCCTTGCTTTCTTTGGCTTTAATTACACATAAAATCACTCTCAAATTTATCTTATCCTCACAAACTCGGAAACATTCTATTAAAGAATAAAAATCATGTTGTTGCTAAAAATTCAACTAGAATTGTTTTAAAGCATATCTAATCTTGAGTTACTTTAAAGCAAATCCATATCCCACTTTTTGAGCTATAAAAATCAACAACAATTCTGGCAATTATGTGCGTCATTACCTTCCTTTCCAAAAATCTTAACACACCCAATCCACACATGCAAATCGATGTTTTGAATGTCAATTGTTTTTATAGATGCCCAAATGGGAATGACGAGGTTAGTTTGACATTGAATATCTCAGTAGATTTGTAGTCATTGTTTACATGGAACACAAAGCAAGTGTTCATTTTTGTGGCAGCTGAATATGAGACAACATAGAATTCATTGAAACAATATGGAGGAGGCCATCTTTAACAGTCATGAAAGAAGATGGGAGAGGACCGAGTGTATGGGATATTTATTCTCATCGATTTGGAAGGGTGGTTGATTTGAGTAATGCAAATATTGCAGTGGTGTAAATCTACAATGACTTCATTCACATTTGACTTGACATAAAGGTGTAGGCATATATGGAAAGGAGAATTGAGAGGAATTAAAGAGAGGATTGCCATACATTTGACATAACAAGGCAATTAATTCATGAGTCAAGTTGTCTTTATATTTTGTCTCATAGTCAAGTTGTATTATTTTGTTTAGAATAGGGTCCATTGTCATATCAAAATCTAAAAGTGTCAAAAAATAATAAAATTTATAGTAGTGTTAGTCAAGGTGCATTATTGGTGGAAACCGACACTTTTGACATTGTTTTGATTAAGGGGGGGAGAATATATTCTTTCCTCACAACTAATGAAGTGAGCCTCAAATGACAAAGTTGCTAAGTAAGTAGCAATTTTATTGGAGGATGGAGGCTCTAGAGCTTGGAGGACACTTAGTGACCTCTCATCAATCACTAGCGACAGGGTTACAAAATTTTTTAGTGACAAAACAACTTGTGCTAAAATGACTAAAGCCAAGATCGGTTTCTAGGTGGCAGCGACAACCGTCTCATATCATTTGTGATCAGAGTGGAAATGATCTATATATGGTGGTTGCATACACGAAAATGAGGTCTTGGTGTTCTCAAACTTTGTATTTGTGGTTGGATGTGTATGTCTCCAATCACAACTCTTGGTTATATGTGAATGGATGTGTCTATCCCCATTCACGAGGTAGTGAAGTGATTGGAAGTGTTTGTCCCCAGTCACATAAGTTTATAATTATGATTGGATGTGTGTGTCCCCATTTGTAATTGTTGTGAGTAGATGTGTGTGTCCCTGTTCATGACTTTTATGTTGGATAGATGTGTTAGTCCCTATCCTTGGATCCATGGGTAGATGTGTTTGTCCCTATCCTTGAATGAAAGTACACTAAGCATAGTGAGGCTAGTTCCACTATTGCTTGACATGAGTAGATGTTTATGTCCCTACTCTTACCTTATATTTTTGGTGAGCTACTGATTGTGGTCATCAAATATTGTGATGTACTTTCTCCCCATGTTCATACTAAGGGGGTTTTGGGAATTAGTGTTCACATAGGTGTTAGGAATATTGCATCATAGGATGCATAAAATAATAGTTTAGTAGGTTCGTTATGAGTGTTGGGATATCACATTATTCCCATAGATTATTTGTTATTTGGTTGTGATTATTTGTTTGTGTGTGTATTATGAGTTTTTAAAACAACTCATATCTATAGCAAGTTGTTATAGGTAGTTTCCTATAATATAGGATATGTAAATCCTATATATATGCAAATGTATTGAAAAAAAATAATATGATGAAGGAAAGCGTATTATATGTAGAGAATTTTATGTAGAGCTTTTATAGACTTTCTTCAATCTCTATCCATATGTATAATAATCATTAGTGACATTTTTGTTTCTAGACCAAAAATTTCCTTTGTCATTGGGATTGTTTTGATTTTCTTTAAATATTTTGACCAATCCTTTTGCAACAAGAGCTTTCTCAATGGAGACTCCTTTTTCAATGTCATCCTCAAATGTGTTGCAACAATGGATCTAAAGTTGGTGCATTAATTTTGTGTTGAGGTTTTCCACAAAAATAGGGACCAATTGTTTATTAGGTATTGACAAGGAAATTTTCTAGCCATACTTCACCATCTTTGGAAGAATGAAGTGACTCCCCTTCTTTTTGTTTAGTTGTGCATAGTTTCGCAAGGTTCATGCCACTTTCAATATAATAGGAAAAGTGTGTTATAAACTTCTTAGCCAGTTCACCCCATGTTCTTATCCCAAGAGGTAAGTGTACGAACCACTCTAGAGCCTACCCTGAAAGGCTACGTAGGAATATCTCATTAAGTACATAGGCTCAAAAGTGATGTCCATACAAGTAGTATTAAACTCTCTCATATGTTCTACTAGATCCCCTTTTCCCTTTTATTTGTTAAAATTTGGAATATTGAAGTGTGGGGGGAAAGGTGGCATGTATATGCTTCGATCAAAAGGATAAGAGCATAGTTCTTCCATTGAGTATGTTTCCTTTGTCGTACTCACTTGCATGTTTGTCATTTGTTGTTTCATTGCTTTTTTTGTTGCATCAAAGTGTCCATGGGTGATGGTGGTATGTTTAGTTGACTTTGCACAAGAGGGTTGGTGTTGGTGTCAAATGTGTTTAGATGGTTGTAGGATGACAATGGGTTTTGGTTTTGGAAGTTGGATGTAAATGTTGGATTTGGGTTGATGTTTTTTTTAGAAGGATTTTGGTTGCCTTGTTGGTAGTGGGATGTAAACATGGTGTTGGTATTGGTATTATGTTGTGGCGAGGTTTGGTTTGTTTGTTGGACTTGTGGTATGAAGTTGGGGTTTGTGTTTCCATGTTGTTGTTGTGAGGAGGTTGGTTGTTTGGGTTTGTACTCTTGCTGTGGCAATGTGAACCCTTATTGTCTTGCTTGGGGGGTTTATAATTTTTTTTTTGTGTTTGTATTGATTGATGGTGTGATGTTTTGAGTATATGTTGTGGAAAATAGATTTGTAAATTGCATACCCATTGCACTAGAGGATGGACCAAATGGATTGACAAATGTAGGACTTGGTCCTTGTGATGTTGCATGTGTTTTTTTGGTCCCAAACGTTGGAGTAGGGGGGATATTTGTAGTTGTCACATTATGTGTAGTTCCCCCTAGAGGCAAACTAGTACATGCATTTGTTGTGAGGAGGATTGACCTTGTGAAAATGTGTTTTAACCTTGACCTTGAGTTTGTGTTTGTGTTGTTCCCTCTATGATTGTGGAAGTTTCAAAATCAAAGGGAAGCTTGGCACCCTCCTTGGAAAGTGCAAGAAAGTAACTATTAGGATCTGCATTGACAAGCTCCTCTATGATATGTATTATCCTAGGATCTTGGGAAGCTTCGTCAATCTCTTTGGAAGTTATACCTTGGTTAACCTCATTCAATGTAAGATTAGAAAATGGATTTGTAATTTCACCTTGTGATGTTTGAGGTTGGTTTGAAGATGACCCAAATTTCATGGTGCTAGTTGGATTCATATTGGGGTCATATGAGGAATCCATGTCTTTTCGTTTCCTTTGTGACCTAGTGAAGACCATATAAGACTTATGACTTGTGGATTTTGAGACTGTTGGGATGAATTCAACTAAGGATGAAGATGCAAACTAAGGAAATGGGAGATGACAATAACACCATGCTATGTTTTTGGATATAAGAATGCAAGGCGATAATGTCACTGTGACTAAGGTTGGCATGCAATATGATAATGAAGATATGATTATGCAAGGTGATAATGAAGGTATGACTATGCAATGTGATAATGAAGGTGTGACCTATGCTTAGGAATGTGGGTATGCAACTTTGAACCTTAAAAAGGGGATGCTAAGAAAACTATGATAAACCAAGGTAACAAATCTAAATGCCAAGACCTTAAGAGGATAAGAACCAAGATGATGATGATGATTGGATAAAAGGATTAACCTAGATTAAACACATGAGTTCTAAGCCCAACCTAAGAATTAGATAAATAAAATATGATAAGGTTAAGACACTCAAATATGTGACCATGGTGTGATTAATGATTTGACAAGCCTCCTACTCTCAAGACCTAAAGATGGTAATGGATGACTAAGCTAAGATGACAAATGCATGGTAGGATATGCAACGCAAATGATATGATAATGAATGGACAAACTAAGATGACAAATGAAAGCTAGGATATGCAAGATGAAACTAAAGTAAATGATATGATAATGGATAGTCAAGCTAATATGGAAAATTCAAGCTAGGATATACAAAATGAAACTAAAGCAAATGATATGATAATGGATAGTGAAGCTAATATGTCAAATTCAAGCTAGGATATGCAAGATGAAACTAAGGAAAATGATATATGGATAGTCAAGATAATATGAAAAATGCAAGCTAGGTTATGCAAGATGAAACTAAGGAAAATGATATGATAATGGATAGTCAAGCTAATATGGAAAATGCAAGCTAGGATATACAAGATGGAACTAAGGAAAATGATATGATAATGGATAGTCAAGCTAAGATGGCAAATGCAAGCTAGGATGTGCAAGATAAAACTAAGGAAAATGATATGATAATGGATAGTCAAGCTAATAGGGCGAATGCAAGCTAGGATATGTAAGATGAAACTAAGGAAAATGATAAAATGTAATGGATGGACTGATTGGAATGAACAAGTCTCAGGTTTGATGGTACAGTCACTTTCTGACAAGAATTCAGAAGCTGGACACGCAGGTATTTCCCCAAAAATTTTAAAATTGACAAATGTGGTGCACAACACTACAAATGCGGTGCAAGACCAATCAATTGCAGTGTACAAGCAAATGTGGGTTTCTGATAGATGTGGAATTTTAATTGACAATTGCAGTGTTCTATTTTTGATGATTGCGGCGTTCTATGCAAATTTTTTGGTGTTCTAGTTTTTGGAATCAAATTGATGTTTTCTAAGTGGTTTTTTGTTTTGGGTAATTTCTAGATTTGATCATAAAACACAACAAACACTCAAAATACAAATTTGGCTATTTTTGACTCTTTGACTTTGTGGTAGGTAAGTATTTGGTAAGTTTTCTTCCACAAAACTTGCTTGGCCTTGGTTCACAAATAATATAAGCAAGCACTTAGGTATCTATTAGTAATAGGGTCATCTACTAAAGTGGGATTACCTCCAAAATACCTCACCCTTTTGGAGTGATGCTAAATACGAGTACAAGGAGTGGGTGAAGCTAGAGTATGCCAAGGTCATGTACCACCTTGAAAGGATGAAATCCAAAACAGGAACCTTACCACCTCAATCAAGCACCAACCGTGGTAAGTAACTTCTCATGACAATGCTAGCATGATGCACCAACAATAGTAGACAACCAAAATAGGTCTTAGGTTTCTAAAAATAATGGTTCTTACTCATTTGTGAACTCTGAGGAACACCATGGCCTAATAGCAATGGAAGATTGAAGTCTCTAACCCCCGTGCAAAATCACTCACGATCAAAAGGTCCACCCTACTAGGACTCAAATGGATAATGCTCACCTTTCAATTTTTGCACTTTTATATATAGTGTATTAGAGGTATGTACATTGGGGGTCGTTCCTAGGGGTGAAACTCCACTTGCAGGACCACCCTACTCGAAAAGAGAAATGGAAGGCTTGTGCAATGCTCTTTCTCATCACCTAGGAATCACACATAGTGCAAGTGTAGAGGATACTTAAGACTATGTTGTTCCACTATTTCTCATCACCCAGGAATAACACATGGGGAGAGGATACTTGGCATGTAGCACAAGGGGAGATGATACTTTAGCTAAAAATTCTTTCAATAATAACACATGCATGCAAGTTCCACAAAACACAAAAGACACTTGTTCTTTTTAAGCACCAATTCCAAATGTTCCTAATTTAAAAATCACAAATAAATAATGAAGCCTTGCAAGAAATTGGATTAGTAGTTTAGATCAAAAGACCTTCTCCCAATGATTTCCACAAGATGAAAATCATAAATCAATAACCAGGAAACCTCTACCCTAATGGATGCAAAAAGAAGAAAATGGAAATCTAGAATTTATGCCCTCTTTTTGTTATGATATTCAGATGCGGTGTTGTAACACATCGCAAGAATCAATAGATGCAGTGTATGGAATGGTGACTGTAGAATAAGTAATAGTGACTATGTGTACTATTAGATGATTGCGTCATTCCAGAGCACGATTGCAACACAAAACCTATGACTACAAAAACAAAGAGATCTAACAAAAAACAACAAATTTGATGATGGAAATGATGTAAGTAAACTATTAGAATGTCAGAATAATAACCAACATCTAATAAAGTGGTCTAAAACATCAATAATTAAATGATTTTGAGTTTTGCAAGCTAACAGTTAGATGTTTCATTTTGGGCAACATATGCGGTGTAGAAAACTTTGACTGTGTCACACCATACAATGATTGTGATGTTTGAAGGCTTAGTTGTGGCACTATATAGAACGATTGTGTCACACTCTCTAAAAATAAAAATTTCTTAATAATTTCAAAAAATCCAATTAGTTCACGTCAGGTTCACCAAATTTAGATTGGGTAAATTTGAGAATGAGCATGAATCAATGGTAGCAACCACAAAAATATCTAATTTAAGCTAATAAAGACCCTAATCCAACAATGAAGCACAAATGCCAATAAAAATTAAAATAATAAAGCAATGAACCTCAATATCTATTCCATAGTTGAATCATCTCCATTACTCTTCTCTATTTTGCTTTGTTTGTTCTTAGATTTGTAGTATGCGAGATATTTGATAAGCTTGATGTTGATGCAAGATAGCTAGATCTCAAGATAGAAAAACTTCAAAGATTGTGGTTAGGTTGAAATGAAAGCGATGGCCTGCTTTTATAGAAATCCCAATTCAAATGAAGGGAAAGGATTGAATGATGAGGTATGATGATCAATGGATGAGGCTAATTGAGAAGAAAATAGATAGGGATGGGAAGGATGGACCAAAACTCGAGAAATTAGTTGAGATTTAGGGCTTGGCTAAGAATCAATAAATTAAATAATAATAGCAATTATTTAATTTAGGAGAGGGGAAATGAATAATTAAATAATATTTAATTATAGAAGAAAGATGAGGTGTGAAATATTAAATAATTGGAAACAATTATTTAATAAAAGATGGAGGAAAATGATAAATAAATAAAAATAATTATTTAATTATGGAGATGGAAGAAAATGATAAATAATTAAATAAATAAGATTTATTTAATTATGGAAGGAAAAAGCTAATGAATAATTAAATAATAAAAATTATTATTTAACTATAGAGGAAAATAGAAATAAATAATTAAATAAATAAGAATTTATTTAATTATGGGAAGAAAAAGATAAATTAGTGACATAATTTCAATAAAATTGATATTTATTTAAATTAATCAAAAAAGGAATAAAGATAAAGTGAATTAATTAAATATTTAAAAATTATTCAATTAATAGAAGAACATGACATTAGAGAATAATTAAATAATTAAAATTATTTAATTATGCAAGAAAGAAGGAAAATTAATGATGAAATGTTGCTTGCGAGCTCGAGACATTTTTCAGTGTCTACAATTTCAATGGGAGATTTTGATAATTATGGTTTGGAAATGTGGTATTGATTCTTGGTTTTTGATGGAAGTTGCATCTTCTTGGCTTGGAGATTATGGTTTTACTTTACCCTTTGGGAGCTCTTGTTGTTGAGTTCTTTAATTTTCTTGGTGTCATTGATGATCTTCATATAGGAGATGGTTACCATGATGCCTAGAGAGCTTCGTATCACAATTTGGTGGGATCTTTAGTAGTGCTTCGGATTCATCACTTGGTGATAGATGATATTTTGTAGTGTTTGTTGGTGTCATGGAGGATCTCTTCGATCTTCTTTTCTACAGTGAGAGTTCATTGACATCTTGGATTCTATTCATAAAATATGGTTAACTTCACGTGATTGGAGATGTTGATAACTTGGTTAGCCATGGAGAAATATTAGTCCTTGGTTGAGGTGCTAGGTTTATGACTTGTTGATTTTGATAGGTGATCCTTATTTGATAGGATGGTTTAGTATTTTGTCATGTTGTATTCTTAATTACTAATTTAGAGTGTTGACATGATATAGGTGATCTTGGTAGAATTATATGTTCATTGAAGCATGTGATATTCTTTTTAGGAGATGTTAGATCATGATGTCATGTTTGGGTTCCCAATTATTGAGATTGGAGATTTTAGATTGATCTGGATAGTTCTCCTAGTATTGAATACATTGGTCATTTTCTCGTGAGCTTCATGAGAATGTTATGTATCATGGATTGATCAGTTTCAGGTGCTCATGGATGCTTGGAGACATAGGTGAGGTTAGAGTTCTTGTATGATTAGAAACATTTGTTGAGACTCTTACTCTTTGATGAGGTTTCAGCAAGAAATTCCAAGGATCCTTCACCTAGATATGAATGTGAGTTCATAATGGACCTATAGAGGAGATTATCCCTCAAGTGAGTCATGATGACTTGGTTATTATGGAGGATCATTCTCATTCCCCACTCTTGGTCTATTCAATAGATAGTCATTTGAGAGTATTTTCCCATCTTGTATTTAGATGCATTATTTTTTATGCTTTTTCTTCTCATGAATATGGATCTTGAGCTATACTTGCTAGTTCTAGAGGGTTCATATTTGGGGGATGTTTTGCATGTTTATCTCCTTGTGCATATGAGTTTATCTATGATTTTATTCCCTGATGAGGATTTTAGGAGATGTCATTCGGTCAATTTATTGATTTGGGAATGGATTTTGAGTTTGTTTCTTGTTAGAGAGGCTTATATTTGTGTTGATTTATGAGATATATTTTCTTTGATTTTAGAGATTGAACGGTTGGATGTTGTTGAGGATTTTAATTTGGGGTTTTGAAGGAGATCATACTTGACATAGTTGAGAATTTAGAGGTGTGTGTAGAAGGACATGCTACAGGCTTTGATTTGCAAATTATCTCTTTGGTTTTGTTTTCTTCCTGAATGTTTGTATTCACATGACATTGGATTTGATATTTATGTGGAGCTATGGTGATCACTATGTTTGTGATGATGCATTTCTCATTGTTCTTTGGTGACAACATGGATGTTCCTTGATCTCTTTCTTCTATTAAGTGTGAAAAACTTGGGAGATCTATGGGAACTGGAGGTGAGAGTTATATTGCATTTTTTTTTGCAATTCTTTCTTATCTTTGTGGATGTTCCTTGGTACTGCATGATTTTGGTTACACCTTCTATGTGATGCTATTGTTAGACTTGGTATGCCTTGATCAATTTTAGATTTGAAATTACCCATGCAATGGGAGTTCTTGGATGTGTATTTCATTAATTGGTAGGCTTGACACATGGAGTTTGTAGTTGCAATTTATGGGTCGGATATGTTGTTGGTATGTGTTCTATTGATGTTTGGATACCTTTGATTTATGGACGACTGGATGAATTAGAATTTGTTTTAGTTTCTATTTTTAGTCTTGTGGGTTTTTCTTATTATGTGGATAGCTTGGAGCCTTGTTATCACTTGGATTTGATGCTTGTGTTCTTTGGATTGATACATTTTCACCTTGGATTGTTCCTCTTCTTCCATGGGTGACATGTTGGAGGATGACGATAATTTTTCTTGATATGATGGATATTTTTTTATTTTTTTGTAGGTATATTGATATAGCATGAGAGCATGTTTGAGATTCATGTGGTTTCATGTATGGATATGATGATATATTTTATTGATTAACCCTTATACAATGTATATAACAAGTGGGTGAATGTAAATACTAGGTGTTGTATACATTGCATAATATTTTTTATTTTAATTATGTAAAATAAATATATTTATTTGTGGTGCATCTTAGGCAATGGGTTTAGCCACATTAGATATTTATTTGGGGCCACTTCTAAAGTTGCATGTAATATTGGGTCGAGTATTTTATGTGTGGATTACACATGGGAAAAATATTTAATGCCTAGGAAACTTAGTACCAAAAAGTAAAATGTGGGGTCAATAATTTGGTGAACTCATGGTTTAGATGCACATGGTTTTACCCTATGACTTGGTTGTACTTGTGTGAGCTTGAGTCTATAAAATCAAGAACATGTTTAGTGGTTGAGGTTGGTTGTTGGTGATTTTAGCTTGGTTGTCATTGTATTGAGTCTTCTTCTGAGGAGTGTATATGTGAAGTATGGTATGGGTGTGTGGATACTTTAATGGACACCAAGAGGTTGCATTGGAGAGGATTAATTTTTTAGGAGTATTCATGGAGACTCTATAAGTGTAAATTTTAATGTTTCATTATTGAATAATACATTAAGCGTGGATGCTTTTGGAGGCTAGTTTTTTCCCTCTATGAAGGTTTTCCCATAGTATATTTTGTAATATCTTGTGGCATGTATTTGATCTTTGTAAGCATGTATGTATGTTTTTCTCTCATTGGGTTATGTAGGAAATGGCTTGATCATCCTATATATTTTTCCTAACAAGTGGTATTAGAGCCATGGTTGTGGTTGTGAGGTTTCAAAGATCCTTGTTTTGCTATAACCCAGTAGATCTAATGCAAAGTTGAAACCATGACAATACTTGAAATATTTTAGATATTTCAAGACCTATGAGACACATTTTTAGGTTGTTATTTTGTAGATTTTGGATTTTAGAATTTGAAAATTTGTTGGGTATTTAGTAGATTCGGGCTTTGAATCTAAGTTTTGAAAATGGATTTTTTGGATGTTTACCATGATATTTTGTGGGGGAAGTTTCACATATGACTTGTTGGCACACAAAAACCTCACCATTAGATCTAGGAGGCTCAAGAGATGAAGATTGATATAAAAATTGACCTATTTTGGTGATAAAAAAATATAAAAGAAAATCCCCTCCTACCCCTAGTCATATGGGCATATGATTGTCATAATCTATAGGTTGAAAAAATAAATAAAAAATAAAAAATTGCATGAAATTATAAAAATTTCATTTGAATTTTTTTAAAAATAATACTAAATATTGAGGTTTGGGGGGATCTGCAAACCCTGATACCCCATGGTAGGCCAAACTGGTAGCTATTGATAGGCAGTACTGCTAGTCCTTACGCCTGTAGAAAACTAGTATGTTGATAGCCTATCATAATTGGTCAACAAGACCCGTGTGAGTGGTCCTTAAGCCCCTACTCAGTTGATCACTAATCCCATAGGAGACCAATTCTTAGCTCCATAATTTTTTAAAATAAAAATTTTAAGCTTTTTAAATTACAATTGGATTCCATTGCTTGTACCTTCACCAAGGCACCACTGATGGGTTGCCCACATGCCACTAACCTACCACCCATATAGGCTTAATTGGGAATTTTTTCAAAATCCCATAACTTTCACCCATAGTGTCAGATTATCGACTTTCAGTAGTTGATTTTTTTTTTTGAACACTACGCAGTGGTGTAGGTTTGGTTTTCTGATATGAGAATTTTTGTCATATTTTGGCGCCATAGTCATATGTTACTCTAAGACATTTTTTTCGTCATACGTTTCACATACAAAATCAAATTTTAGATATCAAATAGGTGATGTAGAGAATTTATACATTACTACATAGTAGTGCTAGTATTTTTTCACTTGAATGTAGAGAGAGAGTTTGGTACTTGTTTGATCAATTGTAGGTGCTTGATATTTGGGGTGTGATTACATAAAAATTTGGACAATTCAAGAGGTGAAAATTTGAGAGAGTGAATGTTTTCATGGGATATTGTAATGAAGGAAACTTTACTTTGAAAAAAGGAAAAATATGTTCTTTTGAGAGTTATTACACTTAAATCAAACTAACTAACTAAAATTGTTGAAGGGAAATAAACTGGTTAAAATGTCTACTAATAGAAAGATAAATAAAACTTAATATTTACATAAATGAAAAGTATAGATGTTAAAAAACATGGGGTCAAAATATGAATGTCTTTGAATTGGACACTGTTGTCCTCACATCACACTAGTGTCATGTACCATTCATGCCAGAAACTCCCAAAATGCATGACTCAAGCTTTATAATCTACTAACCCGCAAACACAACAAGATAAGAATTTTTTTTGGGGTTGTTTGGGTATTCGCCTTAGTAAAATCCTTGCTTTGATGTTCCCACCTCCACAACAACCAAGATAGATAGATAAAAAGAGAAACATTGTCCATTCTTATTCTAAGTGTGTCTAGAGGTAAGAATAATGACTAAAATAAGATATTGTTGGATGTGATAATCCAAAGGTGCTCAAGGGAACACAATAAAAAGAACAATATTAATTGCAAGGCTTGAGGAAGCCAAAGAGAACAAGAGATTTGTGAGAGAATGTTGTGTGATTGCTATGGATTTAGCTATAACAAGTTTTAGAGATTTGTGTGTGAGTTTGAGTGTACAAGAGAGTTGAAAGAGAGAAAGATTTCACAAAAAATTAAAAGATTAGTTTCAAAATGAGAAGAGGGAAAAGGAAGAGGCCAATGAGCTGTTCAAAAGAATCTCGAGTCGTTTCCACTGACCTAGAAAGGTGACAAGTGGAAAAATGATCAAAAATAGCTTTTGAACAATAAATTATCACAAGACGATAGTGCTACATGTGAAAATTTGCATTAGGTGCTAGTGTCTAGACAATTTATGCTAAAAATGACAAGGGATGAGAACTAAATAAGGATAACATAAAGGTGATATGAAGAAGTGATCTTGAATAAGAATGCCCAAGCACCTTAAGAAGGAAAATTTTTGATGCAAAGGATGAAATGAGCCTACACAAACAATATGCAAATGAACACTAAAGCGAGCATAAAACATAGTGTGAAATTGCAAGAGTATGAAATTTACAACACTATAGATATACATGATGGTATGATTGATTATCAAATTTGGCACTTTCTGATATAATTTTATATGTATTTTCAAAGTTTGGACTTTTACGATGACATGTACATAGGTTGTATTGTGGTTTGAGGACATAGATTGACACATGTGGAGAATTGGAGTCTTGGTATACTGAGAGTTGAGTTTAGGTATAGTGACGGTGATGATTATGATGTTATTGATATATAGGTGCATTTATGCATTGACACAACATGATCATGTATATAATTGTTTGGTGGTGGTGTGGTTCAATCTTAGGAGGTTGTTCTTATCTCCTAGATGCTTATTTGGTTCCTTAAATATGGTACTTAGTTGTGGATTTTCTTGGAAAATTGGATCTTCAAATGATCTAGTGTTTGACTCTTATGATCTATAGGTTATCTTGGTTTGTAGGTTATTGATGTGATGATGAGTTTGTATGTTTCATTGGTTTTAGTCATTTGATCTATGTTAGTTGTGGATTATCTAACTATCTAAGTGTGAATTTTCACCCCTTATGCAAATTCCCCTTTTACACTTCCTCACCTTAGAAAACCAAATTCGAAGGAAAAATTCCACATCAGCCTATTGCCTTTGTTCCACTTGGCATCTATCTTTTGCATCGATAGAAGAATATTTGTCGAGGACACTCGCGCAATGCGCAGACATCCATGTGGTGTGCTTATGTCCTTGACAAATTCTTGTGTCTGAAGCTGGCAGAGGCCTTACACTTCCCATTGGGGTCAATTTGTAACATCCCTCTTCGACCAACCTACCCCGAAGATTCTTGATTCGTCCTCATTCTCACTTCAAATGCATTCATTCTCATTCCATTCCATGCTCTAGCAATCTTCTTCACAAGTTCTAGCAATTTCACTCTCATTCTTAGCCTTCAAAGAACACTTTGGCACTCCATAGTAGCAACAGCAACACTCCATCAACTCTGTAAATCAAGTGTGGAACAAGCCATCACAGCAGGGGCTTGAGGTTTTGTAACACCTCCCTTCATCATAGTTGAGTTGTGGTGATTGTTCAAGCTCTCTTTCTCCATCATTAGCTAGTGAGCTCTTGGTGGAGGTGGTAAGCATTTTCACTCCTCTCCTTTACGATTTGGTTGAGTAGCTTAATACTGTTTTGTAGTGTTGCTTACTTTTTCTCCTTCTCTACTTCTTTATCATACATTTCTCTATCGTTGCTATCTTGGTTTTCATGGAGGTGGAAACGCCACAATGGGGGTTTGACTAAGGCAGACCCCTATACAACCCCCAACAATTTTCCTTCTTTCTTGTGTGTAGGTGGACGTGCTTTTTGGGTCTAGCTAGTGAACAAACAATTTTGTGAAATTATCTTTGTCACCTTAGCCTTCATATACTTCATCACATTCATTTGTATCTTTCCTATTTCATAGTTCTATTTTGTTCCCTTACAAGTGACTAGCTAGGTCGTTAGCTCATTTACTGGCGGTTCATATTGTCTTTTTGTTCCTTTGGTTGTATGGATGCCAATGCACCTAAGAGATGCCAGTGCGTTGCGCTATCATCCCAGAACCGTGCTTCCATCCTCAGGCAAAGAGTTACCTGAGGTACAGTGTTGAACCCAAAAATGGGATCGCCTAGCCCTAGTTTGGGTTTTGGGTTTGAAGAGTGGTTGTAGGGCCTTATAGTCCTCATCATTTTCGTCCCTCATTTGAAACAATCATTTAGAGTGAGGTAAGTTAGGGAAGCCTTCCACTTTTGGCTCTCCATGACCTAGGGCCTTGACGTGGTCGGTCCCCCTCTCTTACATTTTTGGAGAACTCGAAGTGAACCAATGTATGTTCATTCATTAGTGTCGAGGATTTTCCCCCTGTACCTTGTGATCATTGTGCCCCTGAGTCTTGTGAAGGTTTATGAGCATCACAACCCATTCCAAAACCTCCAAGTATATTGTTAGGAGAAGTGTACAACACCTTCTGATGGAAAGAATGAAGGTCACTACAGGTTTCTCTACAAGCCTTTTTGTTGGATTCGCAGTTGGTCTTGCTGCACAAGAGTAGTTGTCAAGGGGTGAGGTAGGATTCTCTGACGAGATTGACCACATCCCCACTCCTCCTACATATCCCACACCATCGTTGATAGAGGAGCATGAGGCTGTTCACATTCCTTCAGAATATGTCTCTTCCCTTAGCAAAGGATTGGGTGACTTGGAAAACCACTTGGAAAGAGACCTAAAGTTGGCTAGGGCTGCCTAGGTTATACATGAATTAAAGTATATGGTGGTAAAAGATTGAAAAGGAATATAACTCTTGGCTACTCTCTCTAGTTTGACTGAAGCATGCGCTCCCTCAAACAATCCTAATATTGTGCAAGGGCCACTTTCAAAAAATCATGAAAGAAAGTTGGGAATGTTGATGCCTCCTACATTTGTGTACATGGCCAATGTCATCCCCTCGATTAGCATTCCCTTTGCCTCTAAAACTATCAAGGTGAATAAAATACCCTTGAGGTTTAGCTTTGCCCCTGTCACCTCTAGCAGTGGAGGTTTTGGAGGGATGAGTGGTGGGGGATTTGGTAGTGGCAATGGCTTTAGCGGTGGGGGTGGCATTGGTGGTGGCTTTGAAAGTGGAGGTGGCTCTAGTGGAGGCCCTGCTGGTGGTGGTGGCTCCAGTAGTGGTTCTGGTGGCAACCACGGTGGCGGTTCCAGAGGTGGCTCCTGTGGAGGTTCTAGAGGAGGTTCCTATAGCCCTTTGTCTTCTAATGACCCTATTCTAAACACTCTTCTCCAGAATATGGGTAAGATGCAAAGCTAGCTGCACGAGTCTCTCCCAGGCCTCTGCCCAACCTATCTTTCAACCCTTTTTCTAACATAGCCCATTATCAGTAGCAATCTTAAACACTCCCTTCCCTCAAGGAATGGGGATTCCTAAATTTGAGAAATATGGCGGTAAAGGTGACCCACAAACACATGTATCCAACTTTAATTCCCTATGTACAAATTTCTTTCATCATGATGCATTGATGGAAAAGCTATTCCCTTGATCTCTCAAGGATATAGTGCTTGAATGGTATTGTTCCTTGCCCGATAATTCCATTTTCTTGTTCAATAAACTGGTGAACCAGTTTCTCCAGCATTTCCAAGCTAACATCAGATTGAAGATGACCTTTTCGGATCTCGTCCGATGGAAACAAGGAGATAATGAAAAGATTACTGATTTCATTGAGTAGTATCAAGCACTTTTCTCACAAATCTCATACCCATTGCCTGATTCTGACGTGCAGAAGGTATTCATAGGGAACTTACAAATGCCTTGGAAAGAGAAGTTTTCCCTCATTAAGTGCCCTTCTTTTACACATTTGTGTGTAGTGTTATGGGAGTATCAACAAACAATGGTTTAGTTCAAGGGATCTTCCTCGTGCTCCCAATCTGAAGGAAAATCCATCGTATCAATCTCTAGGAAAGGCAAGGCTGTTAGGAATGTAGTAGCTGCTACAATTGATAATGGCCTTAGACGCAACTGGAAGTTCACAAAGTTAGCAGAATCTTATTCTTCCATCTTGTAAAAGTTGTTGAAAGATAAGAACATAACCTTGGAGAACCCTAAGCCCCTTAAGGAGCCTTACCCTAGTTGGTACGATCTGAATACCTACTATCAATACCATCGGTTCAACGGACATGGTATCAAATGTTGTATGTGCCTACATCATGAGATACAAGACCACATCGAGGATGGTACTATCCGTCTTGATGGAAGTAAAAAAAAATATGAATAAGTCGGTGGAAAAAGTGAACAAGTTGCAGATATACATGGACCCATTTCCGTCACATTCTACCAACATCGTTGTCGATCCCTACAATTCTATCGCTCAACCCGAGGCCTATATCAACATGGTCATGGTTACTCCTACTAAGCATCCTACGACTAGCTCTTCAGGTGTGCCATTCACGTCACATGACTTACCCTTGAACAATAAGCCCTCTCCCCTCTACATTCCTGCTCACCTCAATGGAATTATTGTGATAGGGATCTTAGTCGATCTTGCGATCCGTGTGAATGTCATTATAGAAGAAACACTATTGATAAATTCATAGCATAGAGAGGAGTATGAAGAAACAAAATCCACCATTCGCACGCACGTTGTATTTTTCTTAAACCATATGGCTCGATAACTTTGTCTATCCTAGTTGGACCTAGGGCTGTTGACACAATTTTTGATTTCATTTCGGAGTTGGATTTGTTCAGGATGAAGCTAGGCATACCTTGGATAGCTTCTATGAATGGAAACACCTTTGTTCATAAGTGTTTAAAGTTCTCCCATGAAGGTGTTGTGAACGTAGTGTACGACACTGGATACTAGCCTTTGGTGTCTAGAAGGGGATATTCATTAGACCACTTTTGGTTTGCACCGGTTGGTCCACTTCCTCCAAGAACGAACCCACTTTACAAAAACCACGTGAAGTATAAGAGTGGCTGCAAGGGACAACCAAAATTGGCCCTTTTGTTAGTACAATAGCCCTCTACCTCCCCTTCTTGAAAGGGAAAGAGAAGCTCCCCCATTCTCATGATAGCTCTCCTCCCCCCCTTTCTAGAGAAGAGTTTTGGATGAATATTCCTAGTTTTTATCCATTAAGTCCAATGATACCACCCTAGCATAGACCTAAGATTAGGATATCAGACCTCCCTACTAAACTACCTGGACCTTCGTACTATTTGTATGGTAGAGGAAAAGGCCCCTATGGGGAATCCTCCATGTCTTGACCTCCATGACCTCCTACCATCTTTGCTTCCAAGGCAGTAAACGAGAAGAGGCCCGCTACCAAGGCATTAGAGCTGACCCCCTACTACTTCTCAACCTACTCCTCCCACTTTGATTCAGGAGTTTGTCCCTCCACTAGAAACAACTATGGAGGACACTCCCATGGCTGAGTAGGAGCTTTCTATTCCTTTGCAGCCTCCAACCTCTAGCTCGAAGAATCATAGAAACTGCCTTATGTGTGAGTGCAAGCATCCAAAAAAGGCTCTCATGGCTGAGCAGGCCACATTAAAGAGGAAGGAAGATGAGATGACCACCCCTATATTAGGGCCTCCTGTCGTGTTTTCCTCTCTCCTCCCCTCTGCTTCCATTCAATCTAGCTCTACATTGCTTTTGACTTCCACTGTGAGTGCGAATGCGCCTGACCCTAAAAATGTGTAGGTGTTCATCGCTCCTTCAGTGGAGTTTCCTTTATTGATGTCCCTTCTAGATGCCCCACCTTTCTTGGAAACCTATAGATATGAAGAAAATTTCAGTGGTAACTACTATAGTTTTCTCCTCCTCCTCTTCCCTTGCACCTCTTGCCTCGTCTATGAGGATTGCACATCCCTCGATGGAGTAGAAGGTGGAGAGTGGTCCTTCCAGTGATGGAGGATGTAAGAGAAGTCCACCTTCCCCGAAAGGTGGTCCCGCATTGACTTGTTCTGTCCTAGTGACGAAACTAGTCTCGGCTTCTCCTAAGTTCGTCACCACTCTTGAATCACTCGATAAGCCTAGCGATGAATCTCAAGCACAACCTTCTCCATCCATTAAGGTGAAACATGGTACTCCTGTAAAGTGCATGTTTAACTCTTTGGATGAAGTTCTGACCTTTTCAGTGATCTTCACGAAGTCATTGACCTTAGCTCCACAAGAGTTTAGTGAAGGAGACCTTGCGGGGCCTTCTTCCTTGGCCCTTATTGTGGGAGGGTCAGACACTCTTCCTCTTAACATTTCACCACTGCAGGCTCATCCTCCTTCCCCCTACGATGATCTAGAGTGGGAAGCGGATGACCTTTGGTTGATTTGTGAGGGGGAGGCCTCTTCTTTATCTTTAAAATAGATGTGTGTGTGTGTGTGTGTAGTGATGTGTTCCCTCGTGATCGTGCTATGTGTGCCTGGATGACCCTTGTAACCCTTGTTGGTGCTTGGATATAAGCGTTGGTTTTGTGTTGTAAACCTTCTTCTATGTGTATCATCATTCTTCCATGTGTGATTGATTTTCAGCAAAATTGGGGACGATGTAAAGTGTTGGGGGAATTTAGGCTTCCCTTCCATGTTGACCCAATTTTTTATTTTTACTTTTTCTTCTCATGCATTCTTCACATGGTTTGATATAGTAGGGGGTCGATGATAGTTCATTTTATATACTATTATTATACTTATATATATTTATGAGCAGTTTTGACCTCAAAATATTAGGCTACTTATGTGCCCTTTGTTTGTGTTCATTTCTTTTTTTATCTTTTCTTATCTTTCTCTCTTCTTTTTCTACATTGTCCCTCTCATGTGTGACACTGCCACTTCTATGATACTTCAATTTTTCAGAAAACACATTCATTGCCAACGAATCTTTTCTCGGGAATCTTCACAAAATTCTTTTCAAAGAATCACATTCTCGGCTTGAGACCCTAACGGAACATGTTTCTTTCATCATGGGTTTGTAAAGAAAGAACTTGAGAACCTTTCCTTCAAGGTGGGAGTAGCTTTGATCTTCCCCTTGCGAGGGGGAATTTTCTTCCTTTCAAATTCCTTGATGAAGTGAACATCTTTCAAAAGGATTCCTTGATGATGAATCAATTCAAGAAAGAAGCAACTCTTCTACACTTTCAAATAGCGCATCCCTTGAGTGGACCCCTTTCTTCACATTGGGTTCCCAAGGGACCCCTTTGAAATCTTTCCATTCTATTGACGGTTCACGTGACTGTTCACTTACTTTCCTGCATGGTCGCTTTCAGACATGGTCTATCTATGGGTTGACATGTCACTTTGTAGGTGTGCCTATAAAGCTACCTTCTGACTGTACGTCCCCTTCTTTGGGTATCCTCCATGTGAGAGATCTTGGGGAATACCTCTCTATAGGTCTTTGGGTCTATAGGGTGATTTCCTGGGTTTCCTTCATGTGAGAGATCTTGAAGGAAACCTTCCTTGTAGGTCTACGGGCATGTAAGGTGCTTTTTCATCTTCCTCCATGTGAGAGATCTTGGGGGATGCTTCCTTGCAGGTCTGTGGGTCTGTGAGGTGCCTTTTTTTTGGGGGGGGGTTTCCTTCATGTGAGAGATCTTGGAGGACACCTTCCTTTGATGTCTATGATCCTGTGAGGCACTTACTTCTCGGGACTTCCTTCATGTGAGAGATCTTAGGGGTCACCTCCTTGCAAGTCCGTGGGCCTGTAAGATGCTTTTGATCTATAACTTCATATTTTTGTGGGGCTATGAAGTCCTTTGCTTGTCATGCACTCTCGGGTTTTCCAGATTGCAGTCTGCTTCCTTGATGGTTCAAGTATACATTTCTAACCTTACTAATTTTTTGATCTTCTTTACCGAAGCACTGATCAGTATTCATGCTCGCTAAAGTGGGGGAAAAATGTATAGGTGTGAATTTTCACCCCTTACAAAAATTCCCCTTTTACACTTCCTCACCTTGGAAAACCAAATCCAAAGGCGAAATTCCACATCAGCCCACTACCTTTGTTCCACTTGGCATCTGTATTTTGCGTCAGTAGAAGAATATTTTTTGGGGATGCCCACACAGTGCGCACACGTCTGTGTGGCGCGCTTACATCCTTGACGAATTCCTACATCTGAAGCTAGCAGAGGCATTACACTTCCCATTGGGGTTGGTTTGTAACGTTCATCTTTGACCAACCGACCCCGAAGATGCTTGATTCTTCCTCATTCTTACTTCAAATGCATTCATACTCATTCCATTCCATCCTCTAGCAATCTTCTTCACAAGTTCTAGCAATGTCACTCTCATTCTCAGCCTTCAAACAACACTTTGGCACTCCATAGTAGCAGCAACAACAGTCCATCAACTCCATATAGCAAGTGTGGAACAAGCCATCGTAGTAGGGGCTTGAGGTTTTGCAACACCTCCCTTCATCATAGTTGAGGGTGTGGTGATTGTTCAAGCTCTCTTTCTCCATCATTGGCTAGTGAGCTCTTGGTGGAGGTGGTAAGTATTTTCACTCCTCTCCTTTATGATTTGGTTGAGTAGCTTAATACTATTTTGTAGTGTTACTTTATTTTTCTCCTTCTCTACTTCTTTATCATACATTTCTCTATCATTGCTATCTTGGTTGTCCATGGAGGTGGAAACACCTAAATGAGGGTTTGACTGAGGCAGACCCCTATACAACCCCCAACAATTTTCCTTCTTTCTTGTGTGTAGGTGGATGTGTTTTTTGGGGCTAGCTAGTGAACGGGCATCTTTGTAAGATTATCTTTGTCACCTTAGCCTTCATATACTTCATCACATTCATTTGTATCTTTCCTATTTCATAATTCTATTTTTCTCCCTTAGAAGCGACTAGCTAGGTCGTCATCTCATTTTCTGGCAGTTCATACTGTCTTTTTGGTCCTCTGGTCGTATGGATGCCATCGCATCTGAGAGACACCAACGTGCCGCATTGTTGTCCCAGAACCGTGCTTCCATCCTCAGGTAGATAGTTACCTGAGGTACGGTGTTGAACTCGAAAACCGGTTCGTTTATCCCCAGTTTGGATTTCAGGTTTGAAGAGTGGTTGTAGGGCCTTTAGTCCTCATCATTCTCATCCCTCATTTGAAACAATCCTTTAGAGTAAGTTAAGTTAGGGTAGCCTTCCACTTTTGGCTCTCTGTGACCTGGGGCCTTGACGTGGTCGGTCCCCCTCTCTTACACTAACCATTTTATTGCACTAGTATGATTCGTGTGTGGACTTTCTATATCCATGAGAATAATTTAGTGTTGATGCAAATTCAGTTAGTTGACCTTGTCTATGGTCATTTATGTATTGGTATGTTACTTTGAGATGAGAGGATGGATGATGGTTATAGCTCCTAGATAGTTAGTTATGAGGATTTGTAGCATGCAATTTATCATGATGCCATGATAGATTGGTTACAAATTTTAGTGGGAGATTTTGATAGTGATGGTTTGAAAGTGTGAGATTGATTCTTAATTTTTTTATGGCAATTGCATCCTTTTGGATTGAAGATAATAGTTTTACTTTACCCTTAGGAGTTTTTTTTATGTCTTTGATTATTTTTGGTCTATGGATGATACTCATTTCAAATATGGTTATTGTTACACTTTGTGCCATTTACCGATTCCTCTAAATGTCTAGGAGTTATCCCTTTCTTTTCTCTCCTTGGGTCTTGTTTGGCTTTTGGTCATGGTTTCCACTTATTGGCTAGGGTTTGTTGTAAATTTTGTCTAAGATTTTGTTTAATCTTAAAACCTCAAAAAATCCTTGGCTTGGAAACCCTTGCACTTTTCTTATAATCTCACATTGATTGTTTGCCTCAGTTGCTTATCTTTTAAGGGATAATGTATGTGTCGTTACCCCATGTCTTAACCGACCCTCTTTGTTTGGTACACTAGTCAAACCTGTGACTCATTATACTTTATCACAAATTATTAAAATTATTGAGTATAAGTCCCTGTAAGGTCTCTAGGCACCTCTTTTCCTAGGTGTGATCTTAAAAAAAACTTTGTGCACATGCTTAAATAGAACACTTAACCGCTGAGAGAGGGCCCCGCTTAGGACATGTGTCTAACCCATAGTGCAACACATACCTTCTTTGCAACACATTCCCTTACCTTTAGTGCATAGAAGAAATGCATTGAGTTGTATCTATAAGATGAGGCTGCGTGTCATCATATTATTAGTTTTCTCCTTCTATGGAGAACATTTTTTAGCCATCAACGCATAGGGATATTACACTCGATGATAGTCAAAGAGATAGAAAAATGTGTATATCCTATATTTTAGCATGAAGCTTCTTGATGATGCAATTTCTTAAACTAAGCACAAAGAAAGAATGTGCTAAGCAATGGAGGCAGTAAAGGATGGACTCATGTCAACTCTAGAGCCTAGCGCATAGAGCCTTCACAATGCATTTTATTTCTTTCAACGTAGAGGTGAAATACGCTCTATGAAGCCAAGGGTCGTGGATGTATGGTGATCTGTGATTGGAGCGCATTACTTCCTCATAGTGTGTTCTCCCTGTGGGATGCCTTAGGGTGTTCAGGCCATTAATCTTATATCTTACGAAGATTGAGAGTCACATTTTAAACTTGCTAAACTGAGCCTGAAGTTTGAATCTTGGCACTTCATCTCAAATTAAATGGTCCAAATTCAAATTTCTTAAATGGCTAGGCATGCCATTTTGCGGGAGTGCATGTAGTAATGGCTGAGTGACATTTTCAGTTTCCAAGATTGGATTTATCGCTACAAGGCTTATCTTTCACATATTTCCATGTCATATTCAATGCAAAATCAGTGCCCATACCTCTTTATGTATGAAAACTTAGACATTCCTTCTATTATATATCGAATTTCATGGAATATTTCACAGGAGTTCTCTACTCTACACTTTCAAAACATTTAATATAGAGGCATGACATGCACACCAAGGGATATCCAAGTTTACCCTCAACATGGGACTCGATGACCCTATCATCCATTCTTGATTTGATTGAATTTCTTATGAGTACTAACACCAGTTGGGTTAGGGTTTGGTCTAAAGTATCTAAGTTATGCCTAAACTATAAAGGCAAGCATTGTATTCATTATAAGGTTCTTCATTTGGCTCCTCTAGGATTTTTCTCTAAAAAACTTTATATTTTTGTACTTTATGACTGTAAATATTGGCTCTATGCCTCTACATCAATAAAATCCACTATTTTACCTCTCCTTCCCTTGCATATGTTGTGTAAGCTTTCATTACCTTCATATCTGAGTAAATTTTATCATTTTATATACATATATGTTGTGTAAAGTTATTTACAATTGTCGTTTATGAATGTTTTCTTCCTTCCAACAAACTGTCAAACCCTAACCTCCATATTTACCTATGGAGATTGATCAAATAGAGAATTGTGTAATTCCTTTGGTTCATTTCATTGATTTACTATGCAATCATAGTCAAGAAGAAACACATTTATATCTTGGTCTATCACCTCCCATTTCCCTTTTATGTATTTTTTTATCCCTTTTCTCATGAGAATCATTAGATTAGGGTAGTGGTAGGATTTCATGTGTTGAGTTGGACCAACACATTTGCACTTGGATTAGAAGAGGAAGTCAACCTTCTTCAAAGACTTGATCTCAACTTGCAAGGTCCCACACTTTGAGGTCATTTCTATTGTGTCATTAGAACACTTGAGCCTATGTTTAGTAGGGTGCAGTTTTATGTGACAATAGTTTTCAGTATGCTCAGTGGGACCAATCAAATTCCAATGACTTTCATTGTGTTCTATTGAGAAAGTGGTGTTGTTCTCAACATTTCAAAATTTGGAGGCATTTAAAGTAAGTACCTAGTAACTTTTCATTTAAGGGAGAAATTTGCAATGAAATTGGTGACTCTACTATAGCTCAGTAATCTTGGTTCCAGATCAAACTTACAAATTTCATGCTAAGGATTCAAACTAAAGCATCTTCTAGAGGTATTTTTCAGTATTGTGAACTTTCATTTTCCACACCTAGAAGAAGAAATGAACACTCCTTATCACTTTTAAGAAGTATAAATCCTACAAGTCCATCCTTTAGATATTGATCTACACCACCTTTGGGTAGATTATTTCAAACTAGATCACCTGCTGCTCAAGTAAATAGACCATTATTCCATATGGTTGCTCGTAGAAGTCAAGGTTTTGTATCCTTCAATGGTACTAGTCCCTTGGTTTTAGCCCAAAGAGATGACATACGAGTCAATTCCCTAAAAATTATCCCCCATTTCACTGGTTAAACATCTACAACTCCAACAAAACACATCCTAGATGTGGAAAATATATGCTCTATGAATAATGTAATAGAAGATAATGTGGTTGTTAGACTCCTAGCCACATCCTTGAAAGGAAAGGCACTACAATGGTACTGAGGGTTGCAACCTAACTCAATTCACAATTGGGTTGAGTTAGGTGAAATATTATGCAAACACTTTCAGGATAAAAGTGATTATTTGTCTTTGGTAGAACAATTGACCACCATAAAAAGGGCACCTCATGAATTCATGAGTGACTTCAATTACAAATTTTAGAAGGCTTGGGATAGAATCCCTACCTTAGTGAATCCTTCTCTTGAACATGTTTTCCTATACTTCTCGAGAGTGCTTAACAATGACATAGCTATTATGATTCAATCTATGGGTGAAATCAATCTATCGGGAGAATATGACCTTTCTATTAGGGAAAAAAATTGCTTGATACCGGCTAGGAAGATAGCTCCTAGGCCACCAATGTCTCTATTTCTAGAGATCCCTCTTCAACCACCCACATTAGCTCTGATTCTAATGGCTTCTACAAGTCAACCATTTGCTCATATTGCACCTTCAAATGAATTACATTAAGTTAAAACCATATTGCAAAGTTTTGGCAATAAGCTAGTGGCAATAGAAAGGCAACAAGCTCAAAATAATAGACCTTACCAGTCTACAAATCAAATTTATCAATAGAATGGGAAATCTTATCAATGGAAAAATCAATGGAATCATGTTGAGCCCTTGAATAACATGAATCCAACTATTACCAATACTTCTAAGGCTCTTGTTTCAGTTCATATTAATTTAGCTCAAGAATATGAGTGGTGTTACCCATGCAATCAACCCCATAACCAAAATGCTTGTAAAAATGGAGATTTTGTACAAACTCTGGTGGTTAAAAATGAAACTTCCACATCAAGGCAACAATATGGTGCAAATCAAATAGTTGAAGATAGACAGGATCACATACAAGATGAATCTTCATTGGCCAATTAGCATCAAGAAGATTTATGTGGTATGAATCAAGTAGTTGTTGATACAATTACACAAAATACAAGATCAAAGAAAAGAGCATTGGATAATAGTATATCTTCCACATTTGGTCAGGCATCAACCTCCCAATCACCACAAGCCACTACAATTTCTGGAACAACTGGTAGGAAAATTGCGCTGCAACCAAATCAACCTATTGATAGAGACAAACAAACAATGGAGAAACCTTAGATCACACAAGCTACAAGGTTAGATCTTGTTGCTTTAAAGGTTTTTCCCAAGTCCAACCAACTTCCTTTCAATATAGTTGATTAGATGAAGAAGGATAACTTGAATGTCACCATGTGGGAGGCTTTGTCCATTCCATCTCAAAGGGATCTACTGTAGCAAGCTTTAAAGGAGCATAATAAACTAAAGAATGTATCAAAAAGGGAGAAAATCACTCCATCAATCAACCTAGTTCAACCCAAAGATGAAAGTGATTCAAGAAAAATCAACAAGCCACCTCCCTTCTATTTATCTTTAGTTATTAGGGATCATATATTACATAATTGTATGATAGACTTAGGGGCTAGTAGTTCTATTATGCCCAAAGAGGTGGCTGATAAGCTTGGCATTAAGTATGAACCTATATCTAAAGGAGTTTTATAGTTGGATGATGCTGGTGTCAAATAGTGGGAATAATTAAAGACCTAAGATTGAATTTGCATGCATGCCTCGGTTGTGTTGTGTTGCAAGATATTTCAATCATAGGCCTCCCTGCCTATTTTGCTATATGTCTATTTAGGGAATTCACTGCCAAGATAGGTAGATACCTATCTTATGATTTGTCCGATATATTATTCATAATCAGATATGGTACTAAAGTGACCATCATATCTAAGCCTATAATAAAATATCACCTTAAACCTTACACTCTTAGTCCCATAAACATGAACTATACATTGCATGATAAAAAAGATGAGTGTTTTGTTCATGAACCTGCTACTCTTTTAGAAGAGGTTCCTGATTGCTTATTGGATGAATGGGATAATAATTTACAATTTGATCCACTCATTATAGCAGAGGTAGCTGAGACTAGTTTTGACACCTATTGCATTCATGAAGAAAATGTTCCTATCCCTAATATCATTAAAACTCAAGGAGACTTGGACCTAGATTGTGGAAAATTTTATTTGATGGCTCTAGAAATAAGAATAGTGCAGGTGCTAGTGTAATGCTAGTATCTCTGAGTGAGGAGAAATACTACTTTTCTTCTAGGCTCCAATTTAGCTACACTATCAATGCGGCTAAGTATGAATCCCTAATCCAAGGTCTCCATCTTGCATAGAAAAGGAACATCAAATTGCTACAAGTATTTGGTTATAGTGAATTAGTTGTTCATCAGTTCAAAACCTCAAAGCTCAACCAAGAATAATTTGCAAAAATCCTACAAACATAAGGTTTGGGATTTGATTGTGTTTTGAAGGTTTTAACATCTAGACTATCCCTAGAGGCTAGAATAAGCATGCAAATAGTCTTGTAGAAATTTGTACATAATTTGATATTTCGGATCACACTATAAACATAAGGGAACAATATATCAGGCTAGTTGTAAGGCATGTTGTTCCAAACAATCAAGGCCATTGGCAGTTCTTTGAAAGTGACCAACAAATTATAATTTTTTTGTAAGAAGAGGTAATTTTTTTGGTAAAATTCAATCCAATCTACATAATAAATATGGTGATCAACTCATGTAGTTAAGTAGCAACAAGCTACCCAAGGGTCTCATCACCCATGAAGGTATCTTCAATTTGAATGACCAATTGAAGCAAAAAAAGATAAACCTAATTCCAAAGAAAGGTGACTTCAAGTCAATTACTATTAAAGAAGGGATATCATTAAACTAGGGAAATGTATGCTCTACATTTGAGCATGAAGTTTTCTTAGATATTTGCAATAGATATAGTGATATAGTTGCATGGACATATGAAGATCTAAAGGGTTTTGAACCAAACCATTCCCAACATACTATTGAGTTAGATCTAGATGTTGAGCTTGTAAGACAAAAACAAAGGCCTATAAATCCTAAAATTGAGCCCCTTATGAGGAAGGAGTTGACTAAATTAATAGAGGCTAGGATCATATTTTCCATCAAACATTCTTCATGGGTGGCGAAATTAGTCCCCGTTAGGAAAAAGAATGGGTAAATAAGGCTTCATGTGGATTTTAGAGACCTAAATAAAGCCACTTTAAAGGATCATTATCCCCTTCCTTCCATGGAATATTTTGCATAAGGTTAGTGGTTCAGAAAGGTTTTATTTTTGAGATGGTCATTTAGGCTACAATCATATTCTAGTTTAAGAATATGATCAACACAAGACAACCATTACTATAAAGTGGGGTACGTATGCTTATTGTAAGATGCCTTTTGGGTTGACCAATGTAGGTGCCACTTTCCAGAGAGCCATGGACATGGAATTTCAAGGTGTGTTCAAACAGTTTGTACTACTCTACTTGGATGATATCAGAGTGTTTTCAAAAAATGCAAGAGACCATTTCAACCACCTTGAACAGGTCTTTCAGAAATTCATGGAATATGGTATTTCCCTAAATCCAAGAAAATGTGTCTTTGCCATTGATTAGGGTAAACTTCTTGGACACATTGTTTCAAAGGATGGACTAGTCATTGATCATGCAAGGGTAAAGTCTATCCTATTCCTCCCACTCCCTAGTCACAAGAAAGGATTATAGAGCTTCTTGGGCACAATTAATTTTGTGAGAAGATTCATCCCAAATTTGGCTGCTTTGGTAAAGCCTCTTACTTCCATGATTAATAAAAATATGGTCTTCAAATGGAACAAGGAAGGTAAGGATAGTTTTGAGGCTATCAAACAAGAGATTTCTCAGGATCCTACCCCTATTGATCCCAATTATGACAAGGATTTTATTCTTTACACCTTTGAAGGTGAAGCAAGCATGTAAGCTATCCTAACCTAGCTAAACAATGAAAATATAGAACAACCAATTGCTTTCTTTAGTGAAGGACTGAAGGAATATGAGGTCAAATACAACTCTATTGAAAAGTAGGTTCTTACTGTTATTAGGGAATTGGAGAAATTTAGGCACATGTTCTCTAGCAATAAGATCCAATTGATGGTACCTCATGCCAACATCAAATAATTTATGTTAAGTAGAGATATTAGTGAGAAAAGAGCTAGATGGATTACCAAGGTGATGGAATATGATGTTGATATTAAGATCACCAAGCTTATGAAAGGTAAATGATTGTTTTAAAAACTTGTCTCATATTTTTAAAAGCCTTCAGAGACTATCCTTGTGCTGTAAGAGCCTCAAGCATCAAATACAAACACTCAAGGAAGTTGGGTGAATGACAAGTCTATCTTCTTCCAAGAAGGTAAATATCCTCTAGGTCTGAATAGGACCAAAAGAAGACATTTCATGTTATAGTTCATTCCCTATGTCATAATGGATAGAATACTTTTGATAAAGGATCTTAATGGGGTCTTATTAAGATGCATAGAACTAGATCAGGTCACTATAATGTTGGGAGAATTCCATGATGGTCCTTCAGATGGCCATATTTTTGCAAGGACTACTATTACTAAGGTTATGAGGGCTAGATACTATTGTCCAACCTTGTTTAATGATTCTCACAAATAGGTAAGAAATTGCAAGAATGGTGCTTTTTTCTTTGGAAAGTAAAGGTTGGCTGCCCTTCCCCTCCATCCCATTCAGGTTGATTAGCCATTCACACAATGGGGACTAGATTTTATTGGAATGATAAATCCACCAAGTGTTAAAAATAAATGGATTTTGGTAGCCACAAACTACTTCACTAGGTGGACAAAGGAAATTGCTTTAAAGGATGCCACAAAAACTTCAATTTTGAAATTCCTTGATGGAATTGTGACTCTGGTTTGGTGTCCCTTCCACCATCATCTCTAATAATGCCAAATATTTTGTTAGTATCTAAATTAGTGATTGGGTAGCTAGGCATGGCATATATATGTAAACTTCATCAAATTATTACCCTTAAGGTAATGGCCTAAAGATAATCAAAGGGGATAGCATAAAAAATTGAAGACACCCCTTTGGGATGATAAAATTACTCCTAAAATAGCAATTGGTAATTCTCCTTTAATGCTATTTTATGGAAGAGAAGCAAGGTTACCATTATCATTGGAGTTAAATTATCTCGAGTTGGAAGAAAATGATGCTATGAAAGTGAGGTTGGTGGAGCTAATGGAGTTAGAAGAAGCTATGAGCAAAGCCATCCAGGTCTTAGAGACTCATCAAACACATGTCAATAAATTTTGACAAGAAAATTATTTAAAAATTATTCCAAGAGGCAGATTTGGTACTAAAATGGGATGCAAACAAAGCCAAATTTGGAAGGCATACCAAATATGATGCCATTTGGAGTGGCCTTTACACCATCATCAGCTGAAAGGAGGAAAATTATTCGCATCTCTCCAAGTTGGATGGTGAAGATCTTCCAATTCCAGTGAATGGAATTCATCTCAAGCCTTGTTTTTGAGAGGTTTTGATAATTCATGTACATAATAGCTTAGTTGGATATTTTATTTTCCAAGAAGTGCTTGCACACCCTACATTCTCCTAAAGGGAATGTATGTTTCTAGTTTTCTTTCTATCCTCTAAGTGCAGCTTGCATTTATTTTGTTTTTCTCTTGGGAGGTCCAGTTGTTGAATAATTCCCTTATGAATTTGTGCTTGATGGATTGATAAGGCCTCAAGATTCTATGATTAGCAGGAAATAATCCCACAAAGGTTTCTAAAATGTTGACACTTTGTGTCATCTACCCATTCCTCTGAATGTTTGAGAGTCAACCCTTTCTTTTCTCTCCTTGTGTCCAGTTTAGATTTTGGCCATGGTTCCTGGTTATTGGCTAAGGTTTTTTATAAATTATGTCTAAGCTTTTGTTTAAGTCTTAAACCCTCAAAAAACCCTTATGCTTTTCTTATAATCTTGTATTGATCGCTTGCCTTGGTTGCCTATCTTTTAAGTGATAACTTATGGGTATTTACCCCATGTTGTTACATCCCAATGCTAAATTACTAGTTTTATTTTACCTTTATGAGTAAATATTATTCTATGCAAGATTATGTCTTGATGATGTTTAATGGATGAATGAAATGTATGAATATGCATTATGATGAAATTACTTTTTAAATGCTTTAATGATGCTTATGTTATATTATAAATGTGAATAATATGTTATCAACTAACTTTGAACATGTTGCTCTAAGTTGAATGTAGGAAGAGTTCAAACCCTCCAATGGGGGAGAGAGTATCACCTAGGAGAGAAGGTTGGTATTGGAACCATTGGTAGACCTATCTAAGTAGACACACACACTCATATGCATAGGTTAGAGGAACCTTGTCGAATTATTCTATGTAATGTGTTGATAAGTATTAAACCTAAGTTGATAGGCTTTCTTGTTAGTTATGATTGGTCATCATTGATCCTTGACCATTTAATAAAATCAAATTAAAATAGTGAAACTCTTGTAAATAATATATATTACATCTAATGTGTATTTGAATATATATATATATATATATATATATATAAGAACTGTATATATAAGGGGGCACATATATGTAATATAAATGTCATAAATTAAATGAGACATATATATTTGTATATCATATATATATTAATATATATACTATTATATTTAATAGATTGTTATATATATTATATTTAATTTAATGACGTTTATATATTTATTAATATATATATATATTAGTATCATTAAGATTTAAAATGCATATGGAAGCGAGAAGACATGGAAAGAATCCCACATCAAAGTGGACATGGAAAGAATGTCACATCAAAGTGGACATAGTGGCACCCATGCCATGCAAAGGAAATATATATAATTGTTTTTAGATAGTTGTTGCAAGTTGTGAATGTTAAGTGCCATATCATGCATTGAGTAAATATTATAACGACCACACTAAGATATAAGTTGTTTTACTAAGTAAAGAGGCATATTTTAAGCCCATGATCTGGGTGATAGAAAGAGGGAGAGTTTTCATTTGAATTGACTTATTAATGTGCCATGACTTTTTCTATAACAATAAAACTACCAGCAAGTGAGAATGGCTATGCCAACAAGCCGTGTCATCTTGGGAAGGAATTAGATTTGGTTTCAAAGTCATATTTGCAGTTGAATTTGCATAACAACAGCGAAGCAAAATCAATTTTAGCTTTCTTTTAGTAATCGAACTCTATCCAATTATAGTATAAAGGAGAGAAACTTCTCACCATTCTGGTTGTTCATTCTTGCATTCATTCTAATTTTATGAGCATAGAGTATTCGAGAGTTGTGAGGAGATAGTAGTTTTTAGAGTAGAAGAATTTAGAATTTTGCATTTCAAATTATCAAGAGAGTGAGGAAAGGCTATTATTTTTATTAATTATTGATTGGTAGCTATAGTTATCATTTTAGAAGCAAGGGAGAGTAGCAAAGGCAAAGTGAAGAGCTAAGAATTGAGGAGGCAACAGTTTAAGGCTGAGCTATTGAGTATATTTGTAGCAAGGAGTAGTAGGAATTCAATTCGAGCTATTTTAATCCAGGCATGATTAACATATCTCTTTCTCCTTCTCATTTTAATTTTGAATCTAAGCTTTACTATTGTCTAAAATTGCTTATGCTATCATTGTGTGCAAATTATTGCTATTATAAAGTATGTGAGTGCATATACAAATAGCTTGAATGCCCATGCATAAAGTAAATTATAAATACAAGAGATAAGGTGGATTTGGGAATCAGAAGAGCATGATAAGTATTTATCTTGAATTACATTATTTTATTAACATAGCAAAGAGAAACTAAATAGAGTAATATGATAATATCCTAATAATATAGTATTGTATATATATTTTTTGAATGATTTTATATTTTTTTTCAACAAAAGCGTTTGAAATCATATTAGAGGTATTTTGGTCTCTAATATCTATGGAATGATATTATCTTATATATATATACTCATTATGATTAGCTATATATGGTAGTGTAACCTTGAGAAGAGAACTTATGTTTTCAGAAGCTTATAACCCTCAAAATAGAAGGATAGGTTATTCCCTTGGGTTAGAGTAAACAATTCAATAAGAGGTTGTTGCCAGACCCAGATTGTTATAAGTATGTAACAGGGTATTCAAGAGATTGTGTCAAACCTATTTGGTCGATTAAATCAATATTAGTGTGTCATCACTTTTGAATGAGATCTAGATGTGGGTGAACTTACAACATCGCTTCCTTAGAAAGTTGATTGATTATATATATCAAGACTTTGGCCAAGGTAAGTTCAAAAGTTGTTGCTTACACTTTGTTAGTTCACTATACTCTGGGTTTGCATCACTTGTCAGTACTGTCATGCATAGTTGGAGGTTATCCATAGTTGTATGGTTGTACATGTTATGTAGGACACACCACTAGAGAATCAGATGGCATTACTAGAGGTTTCCATACCAAAATATTTGTCAAAGGGTAGGGCAACTTCTAGTTAGGAAGGTGTGCAGGTAACCGCTAAGTCCATGGTTGGAGGAAAAATGCTTGGGTGATGTTCTACCTCTTGCAGATGACAACTAAGACTTGTGAAATAGAAGAAGTGTGATCCAGATGAGGATACCATGACCTTGAACTCTTGTAAGTTATGAATTTGTATATATATATGATCATGAATCTATTGTAATTTGCATTTGAAAATATGAGTTTCATTTACTTGGAATTGTGTTATGTTATTTAATTTATGCAATGACATGTGAAAATTATTTATGCAATGTGCAATTATATTATTGAAAAAGAAAATTCCATTTCTTTGGAAACTTGTGCTATTCACTTTTTGAGTTAAAAACTTAGGTGAAACTATTGAGTAAACATTGGGTATGTTACGTATGTCTTAATCAACCTTTTTTTTTACCATTCAAACCTATGACTCATTAGAATTTATCCCAAATTACTAAACTTCCTAAGTCTAACTCCCCGTAAGGTCTTTGGCCCCTTCTTTTCCTATGTGTGGTCTTAAAAAAAACTTTGTGCACGTGCTTAAATAGATCACTTAACCACTGAGATTTGGGCCCTACTTGGGACACATGTCTAACCCATAGTGAAACACATACCTTCTTCACAATGCATTCCCTTACCTTTAGTGCATAGCATAAATGCACCAAGCAATATCTATAAGATGAGGCTACGTATCATCATATTATTATAGCTCACTCCATCTATGGAGCGTATTTTTAGGAGGCAAGCACATAAAATAAATGGGTTGGGATGAGATGAATGATATGAAGATGTGTGGTGGCTTCTCATTGCAACACTAAGTTCCTCTAGAGTGCACTTTTATGACCCAAGCTCATTAAAAAGTCATGCTAGGCAGGATACATAGGATGTCGATAGGTGTCATAATGCTATTACAACACATGTTT